>BSBK01000597.1:0-199746 GCA_027943335.1 Chamaecyparis obtusa
AGTGTGCACTCGATTAGGAGATTACATAAGAGTGTTAAGTCTAAGTACTCTGTTAAGAGATTTAACCAAAGCTCTATTAAAATTGTTTAGAAATTAATATGCAATTATCTGCTCCTTGACACTCTAAATTGTCCGAAACAAATCTTATAATCTCCTGATAAAATATCACCTTACTTGTGATGAATCTATACTTTGTTCTACTAGGTAGCCTTCTCTGATTTTGCTTAATGTGATAACTTTGTACTCATATTTTCTTTTTTAACCGATAGACTTGAACTTTTAGGCAACTACTTCAAGTGCTCCTTGATTCATATATATCAGTTCCGACAACCAAAAAATGTTTGTTAACATACAAAATAAACATAACCCTAAGATATATGGTGCAAAATTAACATAGATCAACTATTACAAATAAGATAAACATTACATTTAATAAGTATCTTTTACAATAAATGTTCCTCGTATCTTGGTAAACCATTTTACAGTCTGTTGTAAACCGTTTTGCATAGAAGAATGTGCCATTTCAAAATTATTATGCCATTTTCTATGATCATCGGTAAACACTGTGTAAACTGCTCGGTGTATACTACGATGCTACAGTGTTTACTCTCTGTCAGTGTCGGTGTCTGCTGGTGCTTGGTAAACAATGTGATGCTTAATGTAAAAGACTTTACCGACTGTACTGTCTTGCTTCTGGTTACCGACCAACCCAGTATAAGTGACCAACCAATCTCTTTGATATCCTTTAATACTAATGACAACCTTGAATGTTCAAATAGAGATTAACAGGGGCCTCTATTATTTCACTAACACCAGGCATTCAACCCTCCTGTGTCTCATGCATTGATTCCATTTTGTCCTCACACTGGCCTCTCTGACCATTGGTCCTAGTTTTGGCTCACACCTGTATCTTCTTTTTGGTGTGTTCCTTCATGCATCTAAGCCTCTCATCCTTCTAACATGAGCTCCTTCAAAATACAATGCGAGCCTCTCAACACAGGACATGCACCATTAGATTTTGTTTGGACTCCTGGCTCACACAACATCTACACATTATGCATGGGCATATAATCATTGCGTTGGCAACTCCTCCACTTATCACAGGTATGTATTTTTATTAACCTTTCCACCATCTTAATGCATGGGTCTTCACCTTTTAACGCAATTTCCCATCCTATTCAATGCGCGAGGCCTCTAAATTATACTTAATGTGCAAGCCCTCATTCACAAGTTTTACATTATTTAAATTTGTGCAAGGCAACATCATTTCGTCATAATCAACATACATGCTCCCTTATATTATGGTGGGCCTCCATCTTACACTTAATGTGCAAGCCCCTTTCATATTCATGTTTGAGCCTTTAATTGACAACTTCAAAATAGTGCCAACACTCCTCATTTTCTTTCTCAGACCGCCCTCCTTCATTGGTTTAACTAGTAGCCTCTGTAACTTTATATTGCGTGAGGCTTTTTATGCTTGGGCAGTTGTGATGTCCCCTCCCCGAAGGAAGATTAACCAATAAGATGATAATATTAAAAATAAATAACTAATAATATTAAATTAATAAATAATAAATCTTTAATTAATTATTTATTGATGATATATAATAATAATCTATTATTAACGATATATAATAATAATATATAATTATTATCAATAGATAATAATATTATATTGTTAATATATTATTAATAAGTAATATGTTAATATTATGATTAAATAATATTAAAATATTAATAAATAATATAATTATGATTGTAATATAAATTAATAATAAATAATTATAGAAATTAATAGATTATATAATGATAATGACAATATATTATATTGATATTATATTATAATAATAATATATTATGTAATAATAAATTGTATTAATGATGATATATCTATAATAATAATTAGTAATTCATGGTACATAATAATAATAAATAAAGATTGATACAATTGCAGTTGATGGTCTTCCTACACTCGCATTCACTATAACATCAAAATGACATATGATTATTATGACTGATCATATTTGATATGACAAGTGATTATTATGAGTCAACAACAATTATTGGTTATAAAGAGTGGTGTCTTTCCATCGCGCCTCTTTAGCACATATTTATATTACCCGATCAACTCTCCATAGGGGGATAAGAAGAATTGATATTTTATAAATTTATATTTTCCCTTGTGGAAGCTCTAGATTCCAGAGCATAGGAAGGTGGCGATAGCAACCGCTGGTGCAAGCATTTTATTTATATATAAGAGATGGTATCTAATTAAGGAGCATACTTCATTATTGTTATATCAAGATGACTCCTATATCAGAGAGTTATTGCATATAGAATTATTGAATATTAGAGGTGGCATATATCTCTGTCTAAGACCATTGTATCGGCTTGAAGTTGCAGCATACATCACATACGAAAGATCAGAGTACAGCCATACACGGGTATGGTGGCATAAATTATATCGTTATATCAGAAACAACCATTTTGTAAATTGCATTCTTGGTGCATATTAATGTTCAACATATTGCAGTTGGAATTACCCAATAATTACATTTCACCAAGAACACAGTTGTACATGTGTTTGGTATTTGAATTCAATTACATCATTTACATCTTATAAATTGAATTTGATAATTATTCTTGTAGGATTTGTATAATTCATGTAGTGTCTCACATAGCCTAAAAAGGGATCATTACAGCAGCCCTCCCATGATTGCACTTGCCGTGAACCTCAAAATCTCATGTTGGCACCAATATATTGTGTGAGGCACCATGAAATAGTGTATGGGCTTCTCTTATTGGCAGCGCCAATCCACTTGTGCAAGACCAGCCCCTGCCTGTTGTGCGAGCTCTCACCCACTCACACTTAAAGAATAGCTTCTTCAAGATAGAAGGGAAGATTTTGTTCATGTCCAGCAATGCCCTGCAAGTTATTACACCCTAAAGCAACCATAGTTTGGCATATGCATTCAACAAATTCAACTTCACTGTCATCAAAACAACTAATCCTGAAGCTAAGTTGTCCAAGATTTCTCTTGCATAATTCATAACAATATCAAAGATAGAAGTCATGGTTGAATCAAAATCCCAAAAGAGTTTCATCAGATGGCCTTCTCCTTGAAGTAATCTACTTAAAAAAAATCACGATTGATGAGACGAAATTTGTTATAGTGCAGAAGATGTTCACATTCTTCTGTCAGCTGAGAACTCCCTAGAAGTGGGATAGGGGCCCATTCTTCATAGGCATTAACATCATTAAGAGCTATAGTAATTATAGCGGCATTCTATTTGGCAACATCCATTTCCTTTTGCTGCAACAACATATACTGTTGCTTCTAAATATCGACGAACCAACATATGTAATTGATAGAAACTGTTGTGGTAACAAAAGTGTTAGACTACAAAGTAACTGCCTCTGTTGATCTCCTTCTAAATCTTCATTGTGGATAGTTATGTCCTCTGGATGCCAACCTCAACACCATAGCCACCATTTCTGCATGTATTGGACTTTTGTCGCTTAAAGAAAAAAACATTTGATAATATGTTTTACCCTAAAAGGAAGTTCTCTTCTTGCAACCTTAGCAACAAGTGCTGCAATCTAGCTCTTCAATACCCATAATCGGTGTGACACTTGTCAAATCACTTTAAATTGGCTTTGGAACCGGCCTTTAAACCTGACGAAATGAAACTTTTGAGACCCACAAGCCTAGGCATTGATTCACTGTCACTCAAGGAATAAAGATCCATCATTAGATTCCTCAAAAAATTTAAATTCTAATCACAATAAAATACAAAAGTCAGCTTACAAGATTGTTCAGAATTTAAAAATGTGAAAAGCCTAGAAATTGGGTTTGGAAATGGCTTTGAAAACTAGGCTAAACATGATATCAGGAATCCAAAAATAGGGGCATTTGTTCTTTGTCATAGAAAGGAGTATAATTCCACAATTAGGGCTCATCATGAATAACAAGGTGGAATTAGCAGTCAGGCAAAGATAGGCTCTCAGAATTGCAAACTGGGAAACATAGTAAAACAATGATTTGTGCATACGGAATGATCTTGGGAAACTATGCTAAAAGATTCGTCCAAGACTTCTAACGTGGCATACTTATAGTATTTTCAGAGTAGAACATAGTGGTACAACCCATTTTAGGCTCATCAATTATGGATGAAAAGTTATAACATCACGAACAGGGTAAAAATCAATCTGCACAATTCACAACTTGTAAAACAACAAAAGTAGTATTTGGAATCGCATTTGCAAACTGAGCAAATAGATTCGTCATGACCCCAAAATTGAAATCATAGGAAGTATTTCACTCCTTCAAATTGATGCAAAAGGAAATTTCTCAATAGGTTCAGCTAGGTCAAAGATATGAATAGTCAAACAAGCCATTCCAGAATTCTAAACAATAACACAAATGCATGACAAGAACAAACCACCAACTTTGAGGTGTTTGAAACCTTCTCAAGAGGATTTGAAATGATTTGAAAAATGGAACATAGGTTCTTTGATATGCATACTAAACATCATCAAAGTGGCAGGTCATGAAACATTTCTAGACGCAAGATATTCAAAGGCAAACTGGGCTACTGTACTCTGTATCACACTTAGGCAGAATTGTGCAATTTGACACTTACTCCAAATGGGACTTCACCGAATGATTCAAGATGATAACATAACACCATAGACTACATGCATATACTGAATGGAGTGTGTTAAACACCTAGAACACCTGATAGGCCTCAAAATGACAGTTGGGTACATATGCATGAAAAGCATTTAAAGGACTTCAAACTACAATTTCCTCAACTTGTGACTCAAAATGAGCATGCAATTTTTAGTCCCAATAGGTTCGTTGTTAGTTTTGTAGAAACATTGTACTAGGGAAGAATGTTAGCATAGGATTAGTTTCTACTATATTTTGTTTGTAGGTTATAGAAATTGATATCAATTATATCAACTAGAAGTTTTTTTTCCTGATTTTAACAAGATCAATGTACCTAATATTAATCATTCATTCATTAAGATTCATCATGTGGGACTTGAAATGGGACGAAAAAACTAATGTCTAGTTAATTCTACAATAAGGTGAAAATGAGTGAAATAGTGGTGTAGGAAAATGATTCATACAATAGTTGTAAATATAATTTTTCAAAGTAAATATGATTCTTGATGACCATGCTCTCAAGTACCCCAAGAGACCTTAAATTATGAATTTTCACATGTAGTTTATATTATGGTTAGTGCTAATCTAACACCATGTAGATATTTTATATTGGAGGTGTAATGCCTCATTTAAAAGACCAAGCTAAAAATGGGCTAACAATTCTTTATATAACACTAACATTAACATACCACATCATATAAGATAAAACAATATTGTATACGATCTACAAGACAATAATGTTTGTTAGTTTTAAATGGAGATAGAAAGCCATCATGATTAATTTAAGAGAGAAGTCCCAATCATTGCATTATAAAAATGATTCTAGTAGAAAAATAATGTTTTCTAAAGAAATATAAACTAAGGGGAGCACTAATCACACCATATGTAATAGCTTCAACATGATAATAATCATGTCTTAAATTTCACAATTTAATTTTATCTTTACTTTCTCATGTCTCAATTTTATGTTTAAGAGTTGTCATGCCCATTCTCTTTGCCACTTTTTTCTTTGTATATTTTTCCCTTCCTATCTTCTGATCATCTATAAATACTTCCGCAACTTCCATATCCTCTTCATCATACACTTTGACATACACCCCCGCAGTATAGAAACATGTTGTTTCTTCAATGTCTCTCGCTTGACCACCAACTCTAATCAATTCTCTAATTTCTATCAAATATGAAGTATATTGTGTGAAAGAAGAGAAATGTTGTGTTAATATACACTAGATAACTTAATATTTTGAAATTAGTATGATAAAAGGTAAAAGAAAAAAATGTACAAACAAAGAGGGGATATTGAATTCATTTAATACCTCCCAAATTTGTTCCAACCTAGAGTTATGATATTTGGTAACCCTTCACTGCTATCAAGAAACATTGCACCTATTATTAATTCATTTGTTTCAAACAATAATTCATGTGGGTTTAGATCTATTAAATCATAAAATTTCATACCTACTAATTGAAGTGCATTTTTCCATGTGTTACATTGTATTAAATAGTTTTGAGCTAACATTTTCAAACACTTACAAAATGATTTATTTGTCAAATTTACTCTCTTAAAAATTATTGTTTCTTTTTCCTTCAATCTCATCAAAGCAAGTAGACTTATATTAAGGTATGTCTAGCTCAAAAACTAAATTCTCAACAAATTTTTGTTTTACATTACAGTTCCCTACTTTAGGGTTTTTTTATTTTTCTTTTAAACTTTTGGTTTCTTTCATGGCCACAATAGAATTTAAACAAAAATTATCCTACTTTTGACACTTTTTCAAATGAAAATGCACAATCCAAATGGACGTTATGCCATGTGAAATTCTTAAGCCCACGATCACTATAGCACAATGAGGTTTGAACCTGGTTAGAGACGACGACAACAATAAAAACAACAACAACACTATCATTTAACCAACACACTAAATGGGGAACCCTTATTTATTTTTAAACTTTAATAAAATGAGATGCTATGGGAAAATTTTTTTTTTTTTTTTCCTAACATGTTGTCTAATGTCTATTAAATTAAGAAAAAAGTAACAAGCAAACACCAAAGTTCAAGGATAAAATATGTATACTAAGATTATAAAATATAAAACTAAAGTTAGAACAATTAATGTAATATATAACCTATTTACTAATAATTTTAGTCACATTTTATAATTCATCACTACAATATATAATCTAGAATTGTATATTAAAATTTTATTTCTTTATGAGTTATGTTTCTAAAACTGCAAAATCTTTTTTACTTAATGAAATTTTCAAACAAAGAATATAATCAAATCATTATTTTAACTTGATTATATAAATTTTTAATCACATTAAAAATATTTAATAACAATTATTAAATTAAATGTATAAATTACATAATTACATATGAATATGAAATAATAAACAGATCTTTAGTTTTTCTAAAAGCCTTGTATTCTAATTTGACCTTCACAAATATCAACTTAACAGTCAATTCAAAGTTAAAAATTATAAATGTTGTAGATAAAACTACATATTTAGCCTAAAAGAGTATTATTACAAGTATATTGAAGAAGCCCAAATTAAAGAATATAAATAGTAAGATGATATATTAGAAATTGGAAACTAAAATTTGAATTTGAATTTTTTGAAAGAACTGTTTGAAATTTCTTATTAACTATTATATTTTCATAGTGGAAGTAATAAGAATCAAAATTCAAGGGAAAAATTAAGAATAGAAATGAGAAGGAAAACAAACCATTTAAAAAAAATACTACTTTAAAATTTTTGGAAGACAATAAATTATGATCATCAAAGGAAACAAAATACTACTTTTAGGAGACAAAATACAGCATCACGAAAAACCAATGAAAAAATAGTATTACCTTATGTTTTTAATTAGATCATCAAAGGAAAGACGACGAGAAAGCAATCCGATAGTTAGAAACTCCATTAAATATCTCAAATAAGTTACCTATCAATCTTCTCTCAGAACGGCAATATTTATACTGCAAAAAACCACTATTTGTATAGACGCGTGCAGTTATGGCGTGTCAAGGCAAGCAGAAATATGATGACAAGTTATTAAATAGATGAGCCACTTATAAATAAATTTGTTTGACAAGTATCAGATTTCTCTCCTACACTTAAATAGAAACTCAAATTATAGTTTAAAAAGGTTTGTGAAAAAAGTTCTCTTCATTCATATATAAATTTGTTAATTCTATAATATAGTTTTTTCTAACAATGTGATATTTATTTTTTAGTTTAATTTATTTTTAGTGTTTTTGTTATTTAAAAAATAAAAAATAGATATTTAGATTTTACTAATATCTTGTTTATTGAAATGAAAATTTTATATCGTTTAATCAAGTTTTATATTTAGTTATCAATTGTATCTTTTGTTTTTTCATTATTACAATTTATATATTATTTTTCATGTTTAGAATTTATTTTTATTAAAAAAGATATAATTTTTAATCTAAGAAATATCTAGAATTATTTTCCGACAATTCTGTTAGCTGAAATATTTGACAGCTTATTGCAAATTAAACGCTAAAAAACTATTTTCAAAATTTAATTACCAATCTACTAAAATATTAGTCATAAAGAAGTTTGAAACGAATATATATTTTAAAACTATATATATATATATATATATATATATATACATATATATATATATATATATATACATATATATATATATATATATATACATATATATATACATATGTATATATACATATATATATATATATATACATATGTATATATATATATATATATATATATATATATATATATATACATGTATATATACATATGTATATATACATATGTATATATATATGTATATATATATATATATATGTATATATAGTATATATATATATGTATATGTATATATATATATGTATATATATGTATATATATATATATATATATATGTATATATATATATATATGTATATATATATATATATGTATATATATATATATATATGTATATATATATATATATGTATGTATATATATATATATATATATACACACACACACACACACATATGTATGTATATTTATGTATATATGTATGTATATATATGTGCATGTGTGTGTGTGTGTGTGCATGCATGGCTTGATAGAATCAACAATTAGGTTGTTATGAAGTTTGAAACCAAGAATGGTTTTTTTCCATCCCATAGTACAAAAAAAATAGAAAGTAAATGGAATTATATAATGTATCTTCTTAAAATGGAAACACTTCCATGATAAGAGTGTTAAGCCCTCTGACTAGGTGTTTTGGGATCATGTCAAGCACCTTAAATGGGTCCTTAGCTTTGATCTCGCTCTTTCCCCATCTTCAACTTCTTTTATGTAGTTGATTATTTCATTCTAAGTGAAATTAGGGTTAGGATCCCAATGATTTTCCTTGATTTCCCTCTTTTATAGCTCTATTTTCTATCTAAAACTTACAAATAGGTCTTCCTAACATTCATCATGTTTATCATAGGATTTTGTGAATCTCCCTAGAACTCTACCCTGTTCTAACATCATTTCTAGTTCTCTGGGAACTCCCGGAACTCCTGTTTCTAATTCTGGCATCTTTGGACTGAGACCCTCAGATCTATAACCTGAATAGTTGTTCCATAAGAAAACACAATGTAACAAGCAAGGACATGATTCCAACCTCACATAAGTGTCTGAATAGAGAAGGTCAAGGTATGTGTGGAGTTCCAATCATGATGGAGTCTCTTTTCAGAGACACCCAGTTTATTAGACAACTTAAGATCATTGGAATCACACCACACATAGATTTCAAATAAAATATGGCCCATTCCCCTAGTCCTCTAGTTTTAACATCATGGAGAAACCAAGGAGGGAAAATCAATGAAAATATTCAATAATAGACAACATGCAAAGAAAATATCATTAAGCACAGCTCTATCATTTTAATTTAAGCATAGTATAAAAAAGATAAAGATAATCACTAACTCTCTAGGACTCATGCTTATAGGTGAGAAATATGGCACAATTGTAGGCTGTAAGCAAAGCATGAACTAAAGGTAGAATATATGATAAGTGTTGAGAAACACTCGATGTTAAAGGAAGTATTGAGAAACACTGATGTGATTTATTAAGAAAACACCATCTCATAATAAAGGAGAATACAGTTCATGCCCCCTAGCCCTAGATAAAGATCAATTCTAGACCAAGCAGATTGGATAGAGAAGTCAAAATGGTTCGAAACCCAAAGCTACAAGCTGATAAATATAAGAGAATAGGTTACAAGTAGCGCATGTTTCCAAGTTTTCACCATTTGGAAGATTTTAAAAAATTTTCTACAATGACACCTTTTTCCAGGTTTTCATCAATGCACTTTTTTAAAAAAAAATTTTAATTTTTTAAGTTTTCAATAGATGAAGGCACTTGTTTTCAATGTCTTCACTAAGATGATCATTTTCATTTTATTTTTTCAAAACTTTTTTATTCCTTTTAGGATTTTTTTAGGATCATATATCAATTTTTATGATTTTTTTAGGACATTTAGATATGTACAAAATCTCTTAGAGCATCATGCATAGAATCTCTTAACATGAAGGATGTTGAGAGGTTTCGGGAGATGATCTCCATTAGGTGTAGAAATCTAATAAGCACCAGATCTAAAAGAAATAGTACCTATGTAGGGACCCAACTAATTTGGTTCAAATTTTCCTTTTTGTGCTCTATTCTGTTGATTTTTAGGATTCTCTCTCAAGATGAGGTCTCCAACATGAAATTATCTATAATGAACCTTTTTGTTATAACTTTATGACATCCATTTTTGATATACCCACATGTGATCAAATGAAACTCTTCTACACTCATCTAGGAGGTCAAGTTCTTGTATGCACATAATTCTATAGTCATCATCTTTGATAAGGCCTTTCATTGAAATTCATAGTGAAGGTATCTCAACTTCAAGAGGTAAATTAGCTTAAGGTCCATAAACAATTACAAAAGGGGTAGCTCTAGTAAGTGTACTAATACTAGTTATGTAGGCCCATACTGCAGGGTTAATTTGTAAGTGCCAATCTTTGCCAGACTTGCTAATTGTTATGTGTAATATTTTTAACAATTTCTTATGAGAATTATCAGCTTGACCATTGCCTTGAGGATAGTATATTAAACACCAATGTTGCTTAATCTTAAATTGCTTGCATAATGGGTTAAGGTTTGTGTTCTTGAATTATCCTCCATTATTAGTAACTATGGAGGAAGGTATGCCATAGAGACAAATGATATGACTGAGTATGAACAAAGACACCTGTTTCTGAGTATCAGTTGAGAGAGGGACAACTTAAACCCATTTTGTAAAATATTATATTGAAGTGATAAACTTATGTCCAGTAGATGAATTGGGATGTATTTTTCCTACCAAATCAAAATCCCACTACTAAAAATACCAATGTATAATAGAGTTAATAAGTTCCCTTCCTAGAACATGAATCAAATTCCCATGTATTTACTATTTTTTACAAGACTTAGCATAGTGCACGATATGTGTCTGGATTGTAGGGAAATATTAACTAGTCCTAAGTATTTTTTGAGTGAGCACAAGACCATTATAGTGCGATCCACATAAACCATCATGGACTTTAGCTAACACACATTGAGTCTCACCCTTCTCTAGACACCAAAGAAGTGTTCCACCTAGACCCTTCCTAAACAAGTCACCGTAGCGAAGGATATAGAAGAAATAATTATGAATTAGTTGTCATTTTTTATTATGAGTTAAGTTATCTAGAATTATTTGGTCACTCAGCTAAGAGTAAATTATAGAATATCAGGTGGATTCATGACCAATTATAGTGCATATGACATTATTTTTAGGGTAATCATAGGTAGGGTAATGTAGTTCTTCCACCAGGAAGTGAAATCTAGACTCATATTCTTCCAACTCTAAGATAGAAGACAAACTAGCCATAGCATTAGTAGCTCTATTTTAATCTCTAGGGATCTACTAGAATGTGACAAAAGTGAAGTAATTCTTGAGACCATCAATCATCTTCTTGTAAGGAGCCAATTTCTCATATTTATTTTGATAGTCATCATTAGTTTGATTTATGATAAGTTGAGAGTCTCCAAAAATATGGAGTTCAGTGATTCTACATTCAATGGCTAGTTTAATCCCATTTGTCAAAGCCTCATTTTCTGCTATGTTTTTTGTGCAAGGAAATACCAATTTATATGACTTCGGCAGAGTATAACCATGAAATGTGACAAAAAAAAATGTTAGTTCTATCACCATTCTGTGTTTGACATCCATGAAAGAACATCTTTCATGTCCACTAAGTCATATACATAATAGATGAATCAGGAAAGTCAAGTTGCATAGAAGTGTCAAAAAGAACCATCATCCATTTAGCCAATTGACTAGTTAGAGTAGCTTTCCTTAGTAAATATTTCAAAGGATCAATCTTAGCTACAAGTTGTATAGTAAGTGCCAGCATATAATGTCCTAGTTTTTGAGATGCAAATACCACTAAAACAAAATATTTTTCAATGCTAGTATAATTGATCTCCTGAGATAACAATATTCTACTAATTTAGTATATAGCTCTTTGTTTTCCATTTTCATCTCATTGTGCCAATAATGCTCCTATGGATGTAGTTATCACTAAGATGTACAAAATAAGAGGTTTCCCTAGAATAAGAGGCATTAGGATCATAGGTTTAGCAAAATATTCCTTGATCTAATTAGGACTTTTTTTACATTCATCATTCCATATACATGTATCTCCTTGGTGTAGATTCTTATTAAAAGGTTGAGATCTGTTAGCAAGTTGTGATATGAATCTTTTGATGGACTATACGCATGCATGTAGACTCCTTAATTAACTTATTTTCTTGGGAGGTGAGACCCACATATTCCATCATGGACATTTGCTGACACACGTTTAGACTCAGTTTTCTCAAGACACTTGAGAAGTGTTCCATCTAGACCCTTCCTTAACAAGTCATTAGAGATGAGGGTATATTGGGTAGCATTGCAAATGAGCTATCATTTTTCATTACAGATTAATTTATTAGGAATGATTTAATCACATAAGTAGGAGTAAATTATAGCATAGTGTGAGGAATCATGACCAATTATAGTGCATATGACATGACATTTAGGTGAACCATAGGGAGGGTAATGTAGTTCTTCCACCAGGAATTGAATTCTAGACTCATGTTCTTCCAACTATAAGATAGAAGCCAAAGTAGCCATAGCATCAACAACTCTATTTTCAGCTCTACGGATCTGCTGGAATATGACAAAACTCAAGTAATTCTTCATATGATCAATCCTATTCTTCTAAGGAACTAATTACTCATCTTTATTTTGATAGTCATCATTAGTTTGATTTATGATAAGATTAGAGTATTGAAAAATATGGAGTTTAGTGATTCTCGATTCAATGGCTAGTATAATCCCATTTGTCAAAGCCTCATATTATGTTATGTTGTTTGTGTAGAGAAATAAAAACTTATATGACTTTGGAATAGTATAACCATGAGGTGTAACAAACAAAATACTAGCTGTAGCACTGTTATATGTGTGAGATCTATCAAAGAACATATTCCATGTTCACTCAGTCATATACATAATAGATGAATCAGGAAAGTCAATCTATATAGGATTATCATCTTGTAGAGGAAATTGAGCTAGTTGATCAGTAATTGCTTGTCCTTTTATGGCCTTACGATCAATATACTCAATGTCAAATTCAAAAAGAATCATCATCCATTTAGCTGGTCAACTAGTAAGAGTATCTTTACTTAGTAAATATTTCAAAGGATAAATATTAGATACAAGTTGTGTGGTATGTGCCAACATATAATGTTTGAGTTTTTGAGAAGCAAATACCACTACAAGGCAATAATTTTTAATGTTGGTGTAATTGATCTCATAAGCTACCAATGTTCTGCTAATATAGTATACAACTCTTTCTTTTCTATTTTCATCTTTTTGTGCGAATAATGCCCTAAAGGATGTAGCTATAGCTAAAATGTACAAAATAAGAGGTTTCACTTGAATATGAGGCATTAAGATTGGATATTTAGCCAAATATTCCTTGATCTGATAAAGATTTTTTTCACATTCTTCATTCTTACATATCATCTTAAAATGGAAGCACTTCCATGTTAAGAACATTTATCCCTCTGAGTAAGTGGTCTGGGGTCATGTCAAGATCTTTGAATAGGTCTTTTCATAGATCTAGTTGTTTCCCCATGTTTTGCTTCTCTCTCCACCTATTTCTAGCCTATTTCTAGCACCTTGTCCTCAGAACTTGAGATCTATGACCTTAGGGTCAAGATTGACCTCCTAGGTCAAGGTCAACCTTTACCATAACCTAGGCCAGAGTGAACCTCGACTCTGTCTTAGGAAAGAGTCAACCTCTACTTGGACCTAGGGTAGAATCGACCTCAACCTTGACCCTAGGGTGAAATTTCAAGTTCCAAATGTTTCAATGTGTCAGGCTTCAGAAATTTTTATTTTCCTGCTTTCGGGTCAGCTGTTTAGGATTTTAGAATGGTAAAATATTTAATTTAATTTAATCTAGGTCAATTTGTATTGGTTAAATTTAATTGGGATTTAATTCTCCAATTTCTACCTCTCTAGAAGTTTCTGCGCTAGATCACTATAAAAGGAATCCTTCCTCTCTTATTTTCTCCATCAAATTTTCATAAGAATTCACAATCAAGAAGTCACAATCATGATAACCAATTTCACTCTCCAGGTTTGCAAGGTTCTTCCTTTCAACTAGTAACTTCTTTAGTTCTTCCTTGCTTGTTTATAATATTCCACAAACATCTGCATTTGCAACCTCTGATTCGCAATAGTCTTGTCAAGCTTGTATCTCTCCATGACTTAGATCTTTACCCTTAAGTGGTTGGACTGTTCAATAAGAGAACTTTGCTCTAATACCAATTATTGGAATTAGGAGAGATAAGTACTGAGAGGGGAGGGGTGAATCAGTACCCTTAAATATTTCACTTTTAAATCTTTCTGATATAAAACTGTAAAAAGTAATAACCGACCAAATAAGTTCAATCTAATTGCATAGAACATTCATCTAGTTAACATATAAATGTAACAACATGAAATCAATATGACAATCACATAACATAAGTATTTTGGTAATGCAAAAACCCTTGTTAGAAGGTACAAACTTCAGTGCTGATGACACCCACAAATTCTTCACTACTGTAGATAGAAAAGGTTTGCTTGTTAGGGCTACAAGATTTTAATCACTTCTGGTGATCTCACCGTGTTAGGAATGACATGTTAGATCAGCTAGATCTACCTAGTTATAGTATTTTAACAACACTTCTGAAGTGTGCACTTGGTTAGGAGATTTACATAAGACTATTAAGTCTACTCTTTTAGGAGATTCAACCAAAGCTCTATTACAATTGTCAGAAAGTAATATGAAATTATCTGTTGGAAATAATCAAGACTATCAAAGTTACTGAGAGGGGAGGGGTGAATCAGTAACCTCAAAAACTTTTAACCAATTCAGATCTTAATCATATTTATATTAACAATCTAATTGTATGTATGAATAACTAAAAGAATGAAACAATCACAACACTTTGAACACACAGATTTCGTAACCCAGAAACCTTCCAAATAGAAAGTAAAACTGGGGTGGGGATGATACCCAAAAAACTTTAATACTACAATATAAAGTTTTTTGGTTAAGGCTTACAATGATCACTTCTAATGATCTACCCTATTAGGAGCAATAAGGAATGCTAGGTCCACCTTGTTAGAGGATTTACAAACTTATAATGAAGTATGCACTCGGTAAAGAGATTTTACAAAAGATTGTTAAGTCTACCCTATTAAAGGATTTGGGGCTGATTCACCTGTTAGGATGAAACAAAAGGTCTCTTACTTGCAACTATACTTGCTCAATGAGATTCTCTGATGTACTGATCACCTTCTATGATGGATAAGTCTCTACTATTCCTTATATTACTGTAGCCCTTTGTAATTCGCTTATCTTTACCTTTTTCTATTATCTTACTATCACACACTTTTCTGTCCTTCCTTTATAGTTTATATATAGATTCAAAACAATTACAAAAGAATTACAAAGTCAGCTCTTAAACAAACAAACACAAATATTATTGAGTCGGCCCAAATATAGTGACTCGGTTACTGCAAACTAACTCGGTGACTTACTGATACTGGGCATCATCATACACTTGGTAGAAGTGGAGACTTGGTCCATACTAATCACTCGGTTGTAGTTTCAAAATCAGTGTATACTGGAGACTCGGTAGATATAGTGTCACTCGGTAAACACTGCTCAGACTGCTCGGTAAACACTGCCTTGTCTGCTCGGTAAACACTGCCTTGTCTGCTTGGTAAACTTCTCGGTAAGCACTATCTGAATAAGTGTTGTCACTAATGAAAAACATACTTAATGTCAACAAACTCCCCCTCTGGCATTAGTGACAAAAACACTTATTGTCCAAAGCTTATATACAAAGATCATGCTGAATCTATTTTTTGATTTTCCAAAATTTATCTTTGTCATACTATTGTATATATATTTCATGACTCCCCCATACAATGTACATATATACAAGTATCTAATTTCACTTCATAGTCATATTTCCTATTATTTTTATTTTCTCCTCTTTTTCATATCTCACAAATCTTATATACTTTCTCCCCCTTTTTGACAGTAATGCCAAAGATGTATATACAAATATTTTACATGGAGATGCCAAACTATGAAAGAAAATTAGAGTGTACCTTCTTGATTAATGCTAGAGTTCTATCCCAATTCTCTTGCAAAATCTTGCATGTATTGAGTGCAACTTGGACATCTGCAGAGAGTTCAATCATATGGTCTGCAATAGAAAACTGATTGTCATGGATCAATGTTTTTGAGTGTGCAATATTTTTCTACATTGTTTCCATGATGGGAAGGATCATATTCTGAATATCTATCAGTGTTGTCCTGATCCTTGCATCTTCTCTCAATAACTTTGACTACTTATCAGATAGGAGTCTGATTGTCATATGATGTGCAGAGCTTGAACTAGGTTCAAGTTGCAACTTTTGTGCAGTGACCTTCAGATCCTCATCAATCTTATTCAATTTGTCCTTTATCTCCTTTGAGAACTCGACAACATTACATACCTTGACAAAAAGTGATGTTACCTTGGAATAGGAGGACTCAATGTTATTAAAAATTGAATATAACGCTGCCTAATTGATAGATATTTTCTTAGCAATGTGCTCAAGCACTTTATTTTCAAACTTCTTCTCAGCCTTCTCAAGCAACTTATCTGATCTAGAGGAATCCTCATTGAATTTTTTAACTGCTTCTGCCAATTGTAACAAAATGTGTTGAGAGGAATCAACCTTAACACCTACAGCTTCTGACAAAATATTCTTAGCATCCTCAATGATCCTATATTCCTTATTTCTTTCTTCTTTTAACTTTTCCTATTTTGCCTTCTTCTGGAGAAGTTCACCAACCATTTGCATTTGATCTACTGTAAGGTTTGCAAAGTCCAGTTGGGGAATCTCTATCTTTTCATCTAAGTCTATGTCCTCTTCTACATTCTTACTCAAAAATCTTGTACTAAATGCCTTTGTGGTAGAAATTATTGTAGACATAGTACGATTTGCAGTGAAAAATGGTAAACTTTCAACTGATTTAGCTAGAGTATTTGATCAATACAAAACTGAAGTATGTACAACTATAGAATCTGGAGTACTTATGGTTGAAAAATTCAAAACTAAAGTAGGTATAGAAGATGGTGCTAGAGTTTGCAACTCGGTGGAAGAAGGAAGCTGAAGCTTGGTGGATGAAATGGTAGCCACTTCTGATGTATTGAGCTGTGCTAGTGATGATTGGACATTTGATGTATCTATAGGAGTTGTCACAATCACACTTGAAGCTGTCTCCAAGTTGGATGTAGCAATTTTTACTAGAGAGTGAGGAAGTGAGAAGATTACCTCTACAGCTATCCGAACTATATCATCTTCCTCATCAACTTGTTTTCCTTCCTTGGTAGATTCTTCCTCTACTTCTTCTACCTCAAAATTATCTATCTGAACTACTTCTTCTTCTTCTTCATCACTGTCATCTTTAATGTCTTTAATTGTAACAGTTTCAATACTCAGTTTGTGAAGTTGATAGATGTTTTTCCAAGTAGATTTTGCACTTCTCACAATCGACTCTATATCATTGATTAAGATTAGACAACTGTTTAATTTTAGTGTCATCTTATTCTCGTTATCTATTAATGCCTTATTAATTTCAGCATTTTTCAAGCTCGACATCAACTGTCTTAAGTTTTGTGCATATATGTCTTTGACAGTTTGCCTAGCATTGGACCATCTTAACTTGATTTTGTCTAGTAAAACTCCTAGGATTTGAGAAGCCATGTCTTCAGGTGAGTACTTCCATTTACCTATTTTCTCAATAATAGCATCTTCAATTTCCTGCTTCTCTGCTTTAGATCTTATCTCATATTTGAGAGATTTGAAATTTGCAATTCCAGATCCTTCTCTCAAATTCTTAATCTTTTCTTGAAAAGAGGGAGGAGGCTTTTTGAATACAATATCATCACTGCCTTTACCTACCTTTCCCCTTGTTCTTTTCCTTGTGAATACTGCAGTGGGTTCCTTGGGTACCTTGGTGATAGTTACCTTCCCTTTCTTCTTTACAGGCACTTGTTCTTCTTTACTTTCATTCTTTTCTTCTCCTTCTACAATATCTTCTCCTTTGCCTTCGGTTAACATTAGAGGTGTGCTAGTTTGCATCTAAGCCATCCTCTTTCTACCTTTGTTAACCACCTATGGGAGCTTTATGCTTAGCTCAATTCTTACCTTAGCTTCATCATATGTTCCAAAGTATGGAACCTTTGGATTAACAGGTTGATTAACTAGGGCTTCAATTATATCCTTAGTCTCATCAATATTTACCTCATAAGGAAGAGGTTTCACCCATACAATCCTAGGCCTTACTGCCTGAATATATACTCTATCACAATCAACCATGAAACAAACATCATCTTTATAATCTTCCACCAATTTCTGTGGAATCCAAAATCTATTATTCATCTTTTCTTTGAAAGTTTCAAAATAGTTATCCATTATGCTTTCAAAATTGTCACCCATTTCCGCAATGTACTCATTTATCTGATAAAGAGTAGGCATATCGTTTCTCCATACTACTGTGCCTTTTGATGGGAAAAAATTTTGAACATAGAAAAATAGACAAACCAACAGTGAGCCAAACTTACATGGATTGTTCTTAGAGGTTTGAATGCTCTCTATATTCTTGTTGAACTGGTTTAACAACAAATCTGCTAGATCAAAAGATAGATTGCTCTTCACAATTTTGTAGGTTAAGTCAATTGCTTCACATGGAACACTATTCTGCTGACTTGAACTGTATATCTTGTGAGCTATGACATATGTGCCAAATTTTAGTTCCACATCGATAATGCTTCTGATTTTCATATCTCTACCATCCCACTCGGCTATGGTTTTCTTTTCTAGCTCTACCTGACCTAGGGTTTTAGTAGATTTTATCTTGTCAAGCATGGGAAGACCAATGATTCGATGAATCATCTTCTTGGTTATCTCTATTGGTTGCTCTAGCCAAATTTTGCCTTCATGTACTTGGCTTAGGATGTATCTTATCCATTTTAACTGAAAACTCTGAGGTAAGTGAGTGATGTGAACTAAACCTTTATCTTCCAAATGTTTATGTTCTAGTTTTAGAACACCATCAACACACAGTTCATTAAGAATAACATCTATTTCTTGGGTTCCAAGCTCTTGAATTGTACACTTAAAATGACTGCGAATGTCATTTACAAGAAGTGCCTTAGGAGGAATTTGAGATTGAGCTCCACTCAGGTCTAGGGTTTCTGCAATCGCAGGCACAAGTTTGAAATCTGGTGCTTTCCATTCCCCATGATGCCATGGTAGCTCGGTAGACAACGAAATTCTCCAAAAGAAAAATTTTCTTTGAATTGCTTGATCGCACTAGAAATTTCTCTGCTCAATATGCTGATATTCACGGTAAAGAATGAACTCGATTTCATGCTTTTTGTTAAAATTTTGTCATTAATGCTCCCTAGGAATTAGGGTATTGAACTTGACAGACTGTCATCCACTATGCATTAATTGATCGATAAAGATTCCTTAGCTTGGCAAACATACTATCCTGACCTTACTCGGTAACCATATGAAGTTACGTAACTCCTGACCTTGCTCGGTTAAAACTGATACCGACCTTCCTGCAATCCTTTTGTATCTTGTATACTGATTGGATCTTACTTTTTCTTAATTTAGGAACTGTTTGGAATTTGTATGAAGGTACAGTTTCAGTGCTTCCTTGAAGACTCAATTGGAATTGATGGAGCCACTCTCTTCATGAGTGACTTCATTACTAGGACTGATTTGCTCGATAGATTTAGGAATCCATTGTTGTCTCATCTGCTTCCTGATGCTATCTACTTTTGCTTTCTTTTCATCTTCAACTTTGCCCAAATTCATGAAATTTTTAGCTATATGACCATGTTTAGTGCATTTATAACATCTTATGGTAGTATCCCTTTTTCTCAAGTGATGCCTTGCAAAATTTTTGCCAATGTGTCCATATTCACCACAGTAATGACATCTACACCAAGTGTTGTAATCCCAACCAAATATTGCTTTCACAATTTGTTCTACTGGATTGGGTGTTTTGGACCTGCATTCTGATGCCTTGTGACCTTGTTTGTTACATGTGTGACATTTGCCTTTGAATCTTGGTTTCTCCTTGCATTCATTTGCCTTATGACCATGCTGATTGCAATTGTAGCATTTTCCATTGAATTTTTCTTTTCCACTGTTCCAACATTTGTTTGAAGTATGACCTATTTTACCATAGTGATTGCAAGTAGGTTTCTGATTCCTTTGAGTACCTTGATTGGAGGATTCACCTTCTTTGTTGTGTCCAAGTCCTGCTTTTCCTTTTTGTATATGAAGGTTTTGTTCATATAGTTGATTCATATCTTCCTGAGACTTCAACATTCTTTCATTGATTTACTTTTCATTGTTTAGTTCATTCATCAATCTTAAACTGATTTCTTTTTCAGATCTTAGTTCCTCTCTAATATTTTCATTTTCTGATTTGAGACTCAAGATTTCTTCATTTGTATTGGATATCTGATCAATAAGGTTTTCTAGCTGAAGAGTTTGATTCTGGATTTCATTGTTCTTCTCATCTATTTCATCTTTCATCTTGTTTCTTTGTTCCAAGATTTCACAAAATCTTGTTGACTGAATTTCCTGTTCTCTTTTCAATTTTCTTACTTCTTCTTGCAGAGATCCATTCTTTGCTAGGAGTTCTTTGATTGCATTGTTTGCTTCATCAGAGCTGCTTGAAGGGAAAAAATCTTCAATCTTTTCTTCAACATACTGGTGGTCATCCATCTGATTTGCAAGTTCCTTCCTTCTATTTAGGGAATGGGCAAGATGTTCTTTTGCTTCCTTGAATTTAGCTATGGCCATTTCCAGATCTAGCTTTTCATTCTCAATTACTTTGTTAAGTCTGAATATCTCCATTATCCTGGATCTTTACTCAAGCTATCAAACTTTATCCTGAGAACCAAAATGTTCTCTGATACCAATTGTTGGAAATAATCAAGACTATCCAAGTTACTGAGAGGGGAGGGGTGAATCAGTAACCTCAAAAACTTTTAACCAATTCAGATCTTAATCATATTTATATTAACAATCTAACTACATGTATGAATAATTGATAGGATGAAACATTCACAACACTTTGAACACATAGATTTGGTAACCCAGAAACCTTCCAAATAGAAAGTAAAACTGGGGTGGGGATGATACCCACAAAACTTTAATGTTGCAGTATAAAGTTTTCCAGTTAAGGCTTACAATGATCACTTCTGATGATCTACCCTGTTAGGAGCCATAAGGACTGCTAGGTCCACCTTGTTAGAGGATTTACAAACATATAATGAAGTATGCACTCGGTAAAGAGATTTTACAAAAGACTGTTAAGTCTACCTTGTTAAAAGATTTGGGGCTGATTCACCTGTTATTATGAAATAGTAGGTCTCTTACTTGCAACTATACTTTCTGAATGAGATTCTCTGATGTACTGATCACCTTCTGTGATGGATAAGTCTCTGTTGTTCCTTATATTACTATAGCCCTTTGTAATTCTCTTATCTCTACCTTTTTCTATTATCTTACTATCACACACTTTTCAATCCTTCCTTTGTAGTTTATATATCGATTCAAAACAATTACAAAACAATTACAGAGTTGGCTCTTAAACAAACAAACACAAACTAACTAACTTGGTGACTTTCTGATACTCGGTGTCCACTGCGTTACTCGACATCATCATGCACTCGGTAGAAGTGGAGACTCGGTCCATACTAATCACTTGGTCATAGTTTCAAACTCAGTGTATACTGGAGACTTGGTAGATATAGTGTCACTCGATAAACACTACTCAGACTACTCGATAAACACTACCTTGTCTGCTCGGTAAACACTACCTTGTTTTCTCGATAAACACTACCTTGTCTACTCGGTAAATTTCTCGGTAAGCACTATCTGAATAAGTGTTGTCACTAATGACAAACATACTTAATGCCAACATTATCTACTAGTTGACACTCAATTGTCTGAAGCAGATCTTATAATCTCTAATAAAATATCACCTTATTTGTGATGAATCTCTTCTTTGTTCTCCTTTGTAGCCTTCTCTGATTCTTCTTAATCTGATAACTTATGTACTCTATTCTACTTTGTTAATCAATCGAGTTTAAGTTTTAGGAAATTACTTCAAGTGCTCCTTGATTCATATATATATCAGTTCGACAACCAAAAACTGATGTGAACATACAAAATATAGTGTTCTATTTTGCCGCTTTAAGAAAAAATTAGGTTACAAAAATAATCATAACCCTAAGATCTACGGTGCAAAATTAACCTACATCAACTATTAAAAATAAGATAAACATTACATTTAATGAGTATCTTTTACAATAAATGTTCCTCGATCTTGGTAATCCATTTTACGATCTATTGTAACCATTTGCATAGAAGAATGTACCATTTCAAATTACTATGCCATTTTCTGTGATCACCGATAAACACTGTATAAACTGCTCGGTGTATACTGCAATGCTAGGTGTTGGTGTCTGCTGGTGCTCGATAAACAATGTGATGCTCGGTGTAAAAGACTTTATAGACTATACTATCTTTCTTCTGGTTACTGACCAACTTAATATAAGTGACTGACCGATCTCTTTGATACTAATAACAACCTTGAATGTTCAAATAGAGATTAACAATCTCCCCCTTTGGCATTTGTATAAAAACTTCAAATGTATATAAACAAAATGTTCTCATAGATTCCTTATATCACAAAAAATTTGCTAAGTACAAAGTACTCCCCCTCAGTGTATGCTCCTGGTAGCATGTAATATACATATCAAAGTATACTTATTTGGCATATATAGATGGTTTCCCCCTTTTTGATAGTAATGCCAAATAAAAAACATACACTATATACTTACATCTTATCAAAAATGTGCTGGTGGGTTTTCTCCAAAGATTTCAAGAGGTTGTCCCACTCCTCTTTCAAGTTGGTGAGAGAAATATGCTCAAGACCGACTTGAGCATGCATGTCAAAGATATTATCTAACACTGAAATCTCTGGTGTTGGTATGAGTTGTTCCATTTTGACAATATGTGCCTCAAAATTTTTTAGGTATGGAGTGAGTTCTGTTTGTAACTCTATGACCTGATCAATGATTTGCTCTTCTTGTTTTCATAGATATGCTATCAACCACTAGAGTTCCTGAACTTGGTGAATATGCTTTAAGAAAGCATTCAGCTCAGTTATAACTACTTGTGTACTCAACTTCATTTCTGCTTCTAAACCTTTTATATTTTCACTGACCTCTACAGTGAAGGTGTCTGAAGTAAAAAGTTGGATTAGTAACTGATAGATTATCTAGGTGAGGGATTTTGCCTAAGTAATGACCTCAGATAATTTGACCTTCTTGAGTGCCACTTCTTTACTAATCTTTTCTACCAATTTATTCTAAATCTTTGATTCTTCTTGTTCTTCAATTCTTTTGTCTGCTTCTGTATTAGGGGCATTGATTTTGTTGGCAAGTGTGGCAAGTTGATCTATTATAGGATTATTCTCATCAATTTTTGTCTCTAGTACTATCTATTGAAGAATATCCTGTACATCATTTAACACTTCTTTCCATTTATGTTCTTGCCTCAACTTTTCTTATGCCACTTTTCTTGAACAAAGTTCCCCATATCTACTTAAACTTTTAGGGCTTAGGGTTCTTGGGTCACATTCCAGTATATGTATTAATTCATTAATGGTGAATAGCCCTTTTCCTTACTTTTTCTTCTTCTTGCGTGCAAGAGGAGACTTCTTCTCAATAATAACAATAGCTTTTTCTTCACTTCTCAAAGTATCCTTTCCAATTGACACTGTATCTTCCTTCTTCTATTCCTCGGTAGATGGTGTGAGAGTCTCGGTTGTAGTGTCAGTGGGGTTCACCTCAGTTGACTTCATTTCTTCTGGTTCCTTTGAATTTGTGGATTATGCCTCTGTTTGTTTAGGCTCATTTTTATCTATGGTTTTCTCAAAAGCTTGTATCCCTGTTGTATCTTTATTTTGCTTGGGAAGAGAAGCATCGGGTTGTACTTGTGAAAGTATTTTTGCTACCTCTGCAAGTATAAGAAGTTCACCTAGTAGAGATGTGAAAACACTATCAGTGTTTAGTGCTTCATCTTTTCTTGGTGCAATTGTCACATCTTCAACATCTTTATCATCAGGATCACCATTTGTGATGTCCTCAATCAATACATCATCATTGGTTTTCTTCTTCAGTTGGATCTCTACATGATCTGGTGCATCCTGTGAAATTCTTACTTCTTTCTTTTTCTCGGTGATATCAATTACCTCGGTAACTGATATACTAGTGTCCATTACTTTCTTTCCCTTGTCATCATCGATGTAAATAACTATACCTTTAGAGTTGTGTCTCTTCTTAGATAGTTTCAGGAATGCTTCCTGTTCAGCTTTCTCTTCTCCTTTCAAAATTGATGTCCATAGAGAATCATATGTGACATCCATATCACCCACATTTTCATCCAATATCTGCATAGCTCTATTCTTGACTAAAAATGTTGCTTGGTACTTTGTCAAATATTGACTTACAACTGTTGGAAACAATTGTCTGAAGGAAATTGCTACTCAATTATGTATTGTCTTTGATGTCACACAATGTCATAGTCTGCAGCAATCAGTTTCTACCGAGCTCTGTCGGTCTGCCAGACAGGAATATTATGATGGAATATGGATGAAGTGACTGAGAGGGGGGGGGGGGGGTGAATCAGACAACCATAAATCTTGATTATTAATTCTTTGCAGATCCCTTAGGATATCTTAACACTGTTATTTGTTTTGGCACTCGGTAAGTAGATTGCAGTAACTTTGAAGATGCAGAAAGTATTATCAATATTATCTTTAGATATTCATCAAAACATGTATATGATTGTGAAAGCAATTAAGAACAAAAGAGACACAAGATTTAACGTGGAAACCCAATATGGGAAAAACCACCAATGTATCTAGATACTGATTTTCACTTTTCTGAAGTGATGCCCGGTTAGAAGCCAACCCGGTGAGAGGTTACAAAACACACTGTTAGGTGTGACCTTGTTAGAGGATTTAAAACACCCTGCTAGGAGTGGCCTGGTAAGAGGTCTTGAAAACAATTCAATGGAATTGTCACCTTGTTAGAGGATTTATATTATGGCTGTTAAACCAACTCGGTTAAGAGATTTAGAATTCAATGTTACAATGATAAGAAGGTAACAATGAAAAAAGTGACCTATATAATAATGCAACTGTCTTGCTGATTACAGATCTCTGTTCTGCATAATTCTGATCCTTTCTGATCGAATAAATCTCTACTGCTCCTCAAGGATATCTGAACATCCTTCACAAGTTCGCATATACCTTTCCTTCTTTTCTTCTGTAAATCTTCTGCTATGTTGTTGTTTACTTTTCACTTTTGACCTTTTATTTATATGATTTTGGATTAGTCAAATCGACATTATTTAGTATAACAGTCGGCTGAATTAAGTAAACTCTATTTGCAAAAAAAATCCTTCAAGGGCCGACAGTGCTCGGTGATCATATCTTTCTATAATCTTTCGGTGACCGAGGGAACTCGGTAAACACCGACAATTCTTTACCTTTGATAACCGACTGAACTCGGTAAACACTATCTTTTCTTGAGCAACCGAGTGAACTCGGTAAACACTATCTTTTCTTCGGCAACCGAGTGAACTCGGTAAAAACTATCTTTTCTTTGGCAACCGAGTGAACTCGGTAAACACTATCTTTTCTTCGGCAACTGAGTGAACTCGGTAAACACTATCTTTTCTTCGGCAACCGAGTGAACTCGGTAAACACTATATATTCCTGACTGGTAGACCGACTGAGCTCGGTAGAGGCTGATTGCTGCGGACTATGACATAGTGTGACATCAAAGACAATACATAATTGAGTAGCAATTTCCTTCAGACAATTGTTTCCAACATATTAGTGCTTACCGAGTCCACTCGGTTATCGAAGAAAAGCAGTGTCTACCGAGTTCACTCGGTTGCCGAAGAAAGATAGTGTTTACCGAGTTCACTCAGTCATCGAAGAAAAGTTAGTGTTTACCGAGTTCAGTCGGTTATCGAAGGTAAAGGATTGTCAGTGTTTACCGAGTTCCCTTGGTCTCTGAAAGATTATAGAAAGTTATGGTCATCGAGCACTGTCGGCCCTTGAAGGATTTTTGCAAATAGAGTTTGCTTAATTCAGCCGACTGTTATACTAAATAATGTCGATTTGACTAATCCAAAATCATATAAATAAAAGGTCAAATGTGAAAAATAAAAAAATATAGCAGAAGATTTACAGAAGAAAAGAAGGAAAGGTATATGCGAATTTGTGAAGGATGTTCAGATATCCTTGAGGAGCAGCAGAGATTTATTCGATCAGAAAGGATCAGACTTATGCAGAACAAAGATCTGTAATCAGCAAGATAGTTGCATTATTATACAGGTCACTCTTTCATTGTTACCTTCTTATCATTGTAACAGTGAATTCTAAATCTCTTAACCGAGTTGGTTTAATAGCCATATTGTAAATCCTCTAACAAGGTGACAATTCCATTGAATTGTTTTTTAAGACCTCTTACTAGGCCACTCCTAGCAGGGTGTTTTAAATCCTCTAACAAGGTCACACCTAACAGTGTGTTTTGTAACCTTTTACCGAGTTGGCTTCTAACCGGGCATCACTTCAGAAAAGTGAAAATCAGTATCTAGATACATTGGTGGTTTTTCCCATATTGGGTTTCCACGTTAAATCTTGTGTCTCTTGTGTTCTTAATTGCTTTCTCAATCATATACATGTGCTGATGAATATCTAAAGATAATATTGCTAATACTTTCTGCATCTTCAAAGTTACTGCAATCTATTTACCGAGTGCTAAAACAGATAACATTATTAAGATATCCTAAGGGATCTTGAAAGAATTAATAGGAAGTGAATTTATGGTTGACTGATTCACCCCCCCCCCCTCTCAGTCACTTCATCCATATTCCATCAATTGGTATCAGAGCATTTGGTGCTTGCAGGAAGGGTTTCAAAGACCTAAGCTAAAGATCAGGATGTCTTACAAGAGGGAAATTCCAAAGCTTAACAGAGATAACTTTTCAGCATGGCAAGGTCTCATGCGACTTCATCTGGCTTCCATTGGTGATTCAGGATGCAAATACATTGATAAAGAGTACACAATTCCTAATGGCACATTAACTGTTGAAGACATTGTAGATAAAAATATTCACAACACCATGATGATAGACATTGCATCTGCTCTCAGCTATGAAGAATTTGATGATATTAAAGACTGCACTACTGCATATGAAATGTGGGTGGCACTGAAGAAAATATATGGTGGTGATGCAAATGTGAAAAGAGCCAAAGCAGAAAGCCTAAGAGGACAGTTTGACAAGATGAATATGAAGGAAGATGAAAACATTGCAAAATATGTTGAAAGAATCAAAGCAAGTGTAAGTGCAATTAGAGCTTCTGAAGGAACAATCTCAGATGAGACTGTTATAAGTAAGGTACTCAGAACACTACTCCCTATCTATGCAATAAGAGTATCAGCTATTCAAGAAAGAAGATGTGAAGCAAACCACAGTATAACTTTGGATGCTTTAGTTGGAAGATTGACAGCTTTTGAATTAGACAACTATGATAACTATGTTCCTAGTTCCAAAAATATTGAATCAGCATTTGAGGCCAAGGTTTCACTAAAGAAGAACAAGAAAATTAAAGAAGTTCAGTCAGAAAGTGAAGAAGAATCAGAAGAAAGTTCTGATAGTGATCTTGAAATTGTAGAAGCATTACTTGCAAAGAAGTACTCTAGAGGGAAAGGTAAGTATAAAGGAAAAACTCCTTTAATCTATTTTTCATGTGAAGAAATTGGACATATTGCAGCTAGGTGCCCAAACAAGCAAGTCAAAGAAGAAAAGAGAAGTCACAAGTACTATGGCAAAAAGAATTTCAAATCATACAAGGATAAAGGTAAGAAATCGTGTTTTATGGCTAAAGATTCTGATGATAGTGAAGAAGAAATTGTCTTTATTGCTATAAAAGATGAATCTGATGATGATGAAGATAAGATGGCACTTATTTCTCATATAAGCAAAGATGATATATGGATAATAGACAGCGGATGTTCACACCATATGACTGGTGACAAGACAAAATTTGAATATCTAGAAGACTGTGACAATGGTAATGTAAGATTTGGAAACAATGAACCTTGTTGTATAAAAGGAAAAGGAAGAATCTCATTAACCAAAGAGCTCATATGTGATAATGCTTATTGGGTTGAAGGACTAAAACATAATCTTCTAAGTGTAGCACAGCTAATGAACACTGGTTTCAAGGTTGAATTCATGAATGGTCAAGCAAGACTGCTGGATGGAAAAGGAAAACTCATTGGATCAGGCAAACAAACAAAAGGTAACTTATTTTATCTTGATCTCAATGAATATTCATGCTTTATTGCTCAAATAGAAGAAAGTTGGCTATGGCACAAAAGGTTATGTCATGTGAATTTTGATAACATGATAAAAATAAGCAAATTCAAGAAAGTTAGAGGCATTCCTACTTTTAAGAAACCTGACACTGGTCTATGTAAGAATTGTCAAATTGGCAAAATGAGTAAAACTAGTTTCAAGAGTAAGAACTATCAGTCTAAAGAAATTTTGGAAATTGTGCATACTGATTTATGTGGACCTATTGGAATACAAAGCTATACTGGAGATAAATTCTTTATTCTTTTCGTTGATGATTATTCTAGAATGATGACTGTTATGTATTTAAGAGAAAAATTAGAGGCATTTGAAAAGTTCAAATGGTACTTAGAAAGAGTAGAAAAAGAAATAGGGAAAAGATTGAAATGCTTAAGATCAGACAGAGGCGGTGAATTCATCTCCCATGATTTTAACAACTTTTGCATTGAAAGAGGAATCAAAAGACAGGTATCAGCTCCTCGAACTCCTGAGCAGAATGGAATAGCAGAAAGAAGAAACAGATCTATTATGGATTGTGCAAGGACTCTAATGATAGAAAAGAACATTGCTATAAAGTACTGGAAGGAAGCTATCAGCACTACAGTTCATACCTTGAACCGAGTACAACTGAAGAAAGACACATTCAAAACTCCTTATGAATTATGGTATGGCTATAAACCTAACGTAAGTTACATGAAAATATTTGGTAGCAAGTGTTATATCTTAAAAGAATCCAAAAGAAATAAATTTGATGTGAAAAGTGATGAAGGAATATTCCTAGGATATTCTAGCAAAAGAAAGGCATACAAATGTCTGAACTTATCTACTCACAAAGTCATAGAAAGTATACATGTAAAATTTGATGAGTTTGCAGAAAAGACTAAGGAAGAAAGCAAAACGGAACCTGAGAACTACAGAAGATTCATTTACATTGAACCTGAAACATTGACAAACACAACTATCAATAAGGAAGCTATATCTACCGAGCCGAGCACAGTTACCGAGTCACAAACCGAGTCACAGGAAGAAGTTCAAACCGAGTCACAGGAAGAAATTCAGACCGAGTCTCAGCCTGAAGTTACCGAGCAAATATCTACCGAGCCTGAGCAACCTGAAGAAGAGATCCTAGAAGACAACAGCATGAATCATTCAAGAGGCAAGGAACCTATATTAGCCAAATATGTCAGAAGACATCATACACTAGATCAAATCATTGGAAACAAATCAGATGGTACTATGACAAGAAGCAAGCTAAAAGGTACATGTCTACTTACTGATTTTGAACCTAGAAATATCAAAGATGCATTGGAAAATGAAAGTTGGATTGAAGCAATGAATGAAGAATTAGAACAAATACAAAAGAACAAAACTTGGACTCTTGTACCTAGACCTAAAGATAAGAATGTAATTGGAACAAAATGGGTATTCAGAAATAAACTGAATGAAGATGGTCAAGTATCTAGAAACAAAGCTAGACTGGTATGTAAAGGTTATTCTCAAGAAGAAGGTATAGATTATGGAGAAACTTTTTCTCCTGTTGCAAGATTAGAAGGTGTAAGAACTCTACTTGCTTATGTAGCACACAAAGGATTTAAGGTATATCAGATGGATATAAAATCTGCATTTCTCAATGGAATTCTTGATGAAGAAGTCTACATTGAACAACCTGAAGGTTTTGTTGATCCAGATAAAAGGGATATGGTCTGCAGGTTACACAAAGCATTGTATGGTTTAAAACAAGCTCCTAGAGCATGGTATGAAAGACTTCATAACTATTTGATCCAGATTAATTTCAAAAGAGCTAATGATAACAGTAATCTGTATATTAAAGAAGGACCGGATGACAAAATTGTATTGGTAGAAATATTTGTGGATGATACTATATTTACAGGGAATGAGGATCAGTGCAAAGAATTTTCAGAGCAAATGAACAGAGAATTTGAAATGTCTATGTTTGGTTTAATAAAATTCTTTGTTGGTCTTCAAATTCAGCAAAGCAATAATGGTATATACATTACTCAATCCAAATACATTAAGGAGATACTTAAGAATTTTGGTATGGAAGATTCAAAACCAGTTGGTACACCCATGTGTACTGGACTGAAACTTACCAAAAATGATGATTCAAAAGAAGTTGATCAGACCCTATACCGATCTATGATTGGAAAATTGCAGTATGTAGTACATACAAGACCTGATATTGCCTTAGCAGTCGATATAGTAGCTAGATTCTCAGCAAAACCTAAGGAAAATCACATGATGGCAATCAAAAGAATCTTAAGATACTTAAGAGGAACTGAAGAGTATGGTTTGTGGTATAAATTTGGAGGCAATCTAGACTTGAAAGTGTTTACTGATGCTGATTGGGCAGGAAACATTGATGACAGAAAAAGCACAAGTGGTGGAGCATTTTTCTTGGAAAAAGACTGGTATCCTGGACTAGTAAAAAGTAGAATTGTACATCTCAATCCACAGCCGAAGCAGAATATGTTGCTGCTGCAGTAAACTGTTCAAATATTGTTTGATTTAAACAGCTATTAGAAGGTATGAAGGTTGAAATCAAAGAACCAGTTGTTATATTTTGTGACAATACCAGTGCAATAAACATTTCTAAGAATCCAGTGATGCATTCCAAAACCAAGCATATTGCTATTAAATATCACTTTGTCAGAGAATTGGTGCAGGACAAGGAAATTAGATTAGAATATATTCATACAAAAGAACAGATTGCAGACATTTTTACCAAACCATTACCTAAGGATGCATTTGTGTATCTAAGAGGTAAGTTAGGGGTCATTCCCCTATCCGAGGCTCACTAAATACAGTTTTAGTGATGCATCAACCTGAACATGATTGAAAATCAACCTGTTGATGCAGCATATTCAAGGAATCATTGCATATGAATCAGTACTTGAGGTACATTAATTTTCACCAGTAATATGTGAATTTTCTTTGGCATGTGTTGTCAAAGAGGGAGTGTTTGCTATGTCTTTGCTATCACTTCAAGAAATTTTCAATAGTCAGAAGGAAGAATTTTCAGTATACAGGAAGTTTGCTGACAGAGGGAGATTTGAAGATTTGAATCCAAACCGAGCTAACTCTTTCAAATTTCTTATGCTATGACATATTGTGTTGCCATCAATGCCAAAGAGGGAGATTGTTGGAAACAATTGTCTGAAGGAAATTGCTACTCAATTATGTATTGTCTTTGATGTCACACAATGTCATAGTCCGCAGCAATCAGTTTCTACCAAGCTCTGTCAGTCTGCCAGACAGGAATATTAGTGCTTACCGAGTCCACTCGGTTATCGAAGAAAAGCAGTGTCTACCGAGTTCACTCGGTTGCCGAAGAAAGATAGTGTTTACCGAGTTCACTCGGTCATCGAAGAAAAGTTAGTGTTTACCGAGTTCAGTCGGTTATCGAAGGTAAAGGATTGTCGGTGTTTACCGAGTTCCCTCGGTCTTTGAAAGATTATAGAAAGTTATGGTCACCGAGCACTGTCGGCCCTTGAAGGATTTTTGCAAATAGAGTTTGCTTAATTCAGCCGACTGTTATACTAAATAATGTCGATTTGACTAATCCAAAATCATATAAATAAAAGGTCAAATGTGAAAAATAAAAAAATATAGCAGAAGATTTACAGAAGAAAAGAAGGAAAGGTATATGCGAATTTGTGAAGGATGTTCAGATATCCTTGAGGAGCAGCAGAGATTTATTCGATCAGAAAGGATCAGACTTATGCAGAACAGAGATCTATAATCAGCAAGACAGTTGCATTATTATATAGGTCACTCTTTCATTGTTACCTTCTTATCATTGTAACAGTGAATTCTAAATCTCTTAACCGAGTTGGTTTAACAGCCATATTGTAAATCCTCTAACAAGGTGACAATTCCATTGAATTGTTTTTTAAGACCTCTTACCAGGCCACTCCTAGCAGGGTGTTTTAAATCCTCTAACAAGGTCACACCTAACAGTGTGTTTTGTAACCTTTTACCGGGTTGGCTTCTAACCGGGCATCACTTCAGAAAAGTTAAAATCAGTATCTAGATACATTGGTGGTTTTTCCCATATTGGGTTTCCACGTTAAATCTTGTGTCTCTTATGTTCTTAATTGCTTTCTCAATCATATACATGTGCTGATGAATATCTAAAGATAATATTGCTAATACTTTCTGCATCTTCAAAGTTACTGCAATCTATTTACCGAGTGCTAAAATAGATAACATTATTAAGATATCCTAAGGGATCTTGAAAGAATTAATAGGAAGTGAATTTATGGTTGACTGATTCACCCCCCCCCCCTCTCAGTCACTTCATCCATATTCCATCAACAACATCATAGCTAAAGTGAGAAGTTGCACAAACTAATGACCTTTCTCTTTTCCTTTTCTCTGTATCCATTGGTACTTTCTTGAATTTAATCATCATCTGAATGATATCATGTTCTAGCTTTGTCTTGTGCTCAGTTGACATTGTGTCAAATTTTCCTATGCCTAGATCTGGAAGATTTCCATTTTCAATGATTTCTTCAATTATTTCTTCTATTGTAATTTCCTTGTTATGAACTATTTTGAATTGATTAGGATCATTTTCAATTTCAGTTTCCTCTATATCTTCTTTACTTTGAACCAATTTTCTCATTTTCTTTGATGCCTCAGCTACAAACTTGTTCTTTCTTTTAAAATATTTTCTTGTCAATGTAGCTGCCCTCATTTTCTTAACTTTTATTTCTTCTTTCTTAGGAGGGGATGATGCTGCAATTAACGACCTTTTCTTCATTCCCTTTTGTTTCGGTGACTACTTTTCCTGATTAGTATTGGTAGAGAGAACTGGTGTGGGATCCTTTCCTTTGTCTGACTCGGTCTCCTCACTATCATAAGGTTTGTCAGCTAGCATTAACTGACCTTTAGTTGTGCCTTTAACTAGTGACTCCTCAGATGAGTCTGATGCATTTCCATATCTTGCTGTAAGATCTTTCTTCATTTTCCTTACTCTCTGAGACAGTTTACCAATCTCTATATTTGTTGTGATCCTTTACTTGGCTTCCTCATATGTGCCAAACCTAGTGGTAGTGATATCTATTAGTAATGCCAACAGTGCATTGATAGATTTCAAGGAAAAATTATAATCCATTTTGTATCCCATCGGTGCCAGCCATTTTGTTCTCGTTTCTACTGCCTTAATCATAGAGTGGTCAGTGCTGACAACAAAACATATGTCATTTTCAAACTTATCCACTAATTCCCCTACTATTCTACTCCTTTGATGCATTTGAGTCTTAAATGATTTGAAATATGTATCAAATTCTGTGTTCATATTCTTTCCTAAACTTTCCATCATTTCATTGATTTGTGTAGTTATCTGTTTGTCTGATTGCCATTTTCCTTACCAGTACCAGGTATGTATTTTTGCAAGAAGAAAAATGTGCAGACGAGTAGTGATCTGTACATACATGTGTTGGACTTCTTTGATCTTATTATCTTCATATTCTCTTGCAGTTGGTGTATTAGAACTTCGACAAGATCTACCTTGTGATCTTTCTTCACAATCTTATATGCCATGTCTACAGTGCTGCAGGGCACACTATTTAGTCTACTAGATTGAAATATCTTGTACACAATGACATGAGCTGCAAGTTTTACCACTGGGTCCTTGAATGTTGAGATTTTCAGTGACCTACCATCCCATTCAGCTCCAGTGTTCTTTTGAACATCAGGATGAGACGAACTATGAAAGTTAGTTGTTTTGTCATTCATAGGGAACCTAGTAACCCTACTGATAATCTTCCTTGTGACCTTAATACGTTTGTCTAGCCAAAATTTACCGTCATGAAATCTGCTTAGCATGATTCTTATCTAATCTGAGTTGAATATTTGTGGGAAGTATGTAAAATGCGATAACCCTGACTCCTTAAGCTTCTTATGGTTGGATTTCAACTTTCCATCTAGTCCACAAATTTGTTGATAAGCACCAACGGTCTCAATATCACCTACCTCACTGATCTTGTAGTGAATATTGGCCCTTACATCTTTTAACAGAACCCTATCAGGTATACTCAAAAATGCACCCATATCATTCGTTTGCAATGCAACCTTTGGATGACGTTTAAATTCTCCTTCGTTGAAATTAGCTCTAACGATTAATTCTACTTCATCTTCAATGTTTTGTGATTTTCTTGCAGTCGATATTGATGCCATAAATTGTTTCTAGGGTTTCAGAAAATAGTAGATATCTGGTGTTCGATAGCAAATGAACTTGATATGGTTGAAGAATTGTTTGTCGGTTTGATCTGCAATGGCTTTGAATCTCTCTGTAAAACTTTTAGCTCAAATTCTGCTCCCTGAAATCTTCGCTCTTAGAAATCACAATGTAACAATGAACTCTGTTTCTGCATTTTATAGACCTTTTGATATTCCCGCCCAAACTTTTATGCATTAAATGTGCGACCTAACTTTCATTACGAAATAGCTGTCAGCTCGGGGATGTCTACAATTTTCTTCGCTTGGTTCACATAGGATTTCTTCATCAGTTTGTATTGTTGTCTGTTAACCTTTTATAGTGATTACTGATGGGTAACCAGCACTTGTTTCTTATTTCACCGACCATATAACATTTGTTGGCTCATAACACATAAACCTTACTACATATTTATTCATGTAGATTTGGTATTTGTACATCATATATAAGGAACTTTATCTAAAATGTGATCATTTAAAATGTCAGTCCCAAACATACCTTTTGTTATTTTAAGTAGAAGTATCGATGCAACCCAATCCAATGGACGAGGTTTCACTGACAGTGTTACTTGACTCAACATTCTCACTAGATGCCTTCTTCCACATGGTGTTTCTCAACTTCGTGATATCTACAATAGTATATCCACTTTCAAATATATTATTTTCATTTGGTGCTTGGTTTTTGCAATTTTTTCTTAAATGACCGAACTTGTGATAGTGCATGCATGCCATTCTAGTGTTTGTCTAGCTTCTTAAACGTCCAGTCTGACCCTTTCTGTAACAGTTTGCTGCAATATTCCCATACCGACCACATACAACATAATTAGTCCATGTATTATAATCCCAAACATATGAGTTACCTTGTTTCCTTGGTTGATAAGGTCCGCATTGTGGTTTTTCTTTGGGTGTCTAGACTTGCTTCATTTTTGCCTTACAGTCTCTTGCAGTGTGTCCATGCTTATTACAAGTATAGCATATTTTCCCCATAGTGGTATTGTTAGCAAGATACTTTTGTTTAGTTCTTCACTCATAAGCAAGATGTCCAAACTTTCCACAATAGTAACAATATCCTTTAAACTTAGGAGTAACAAAAGGTTTAACTTGTGCTTTGCTTCTACACACATTTGATGTATGTCCTAGTTTTCCATAGTGATAACATGCTAACACTTTAGGTTTTTGACTTTGATTAATGTTGACCTTTTAAGCTTGTTGTGATGATTCTCCTTCACCAGTGTAGCCTATACTGGCTTTACTTAAAAATATTCTCTGATTGGTCAGGAAATCATCAATCTTTTTGGAACTATCCTCAGCTATCTTCATCATTTCATTGTGTTGTTTTTGTGTCTTTATCCCATTTTGTTAATTTTTCATTGTCTACTCTGAGTATGGCAACATCTTCAAGCCTTCTTGATAATTCTCCATTTAATCAGTTTATTTCTTGATTAATAGTCATAATTTGATTTGATACTTGGAAGTTATGATCAGTGAGTCTCTGTATTTCACTTTCTTTTGCCTGCAGTTGTTCTGTCATCAATCTTTAGTCTGCAATAGCCATATTCCGATCTTGTTCAGCTTGTCTAGCATTGTTCATGATTTCCACCATTCTTACCATCTGGGATTCTTGACTTATTTGAAGTGCTTTCACTTGATCAGATAGATGTTGATTCTTCTTAGATAAATCAGTGATGATACTTTCAAATCCATCAGAGATCCTTCCAGAACTTGATCCAACATGATCAAATATATCATTAATAGGTTCTTCATGATAACTGATTTCACTCTGCAGGATTGCAAGGTTCTTCATTTCAACCAGTAACTTCTTCAGTTCTTCCTTGGCTTGTTTATACTATTCCACAGACATCTGCATTTGTAACTTTTGATTCTCAATAGTCTTTTCAATCTTGTATCTCTCCATCACTTAGATCTTTACCCTTCAGTGGTTAGACTATTCAATAAGAGAACTGTGCTTTGATACCAATTGTTGGAATTAGGAGAGATAAGTACTGAGAGGGGAGGAGTGAATCAATAGCCTTAAATATTTCACTTGTAAACCTTTCTGATATAAAACTATAAATAGTAATAACCAACCAAATATCTTCAATCTAATTGCATCTAACATTCATCTAGTTAACATATAAATGTAACAACATGAAATCAATATGACAATCACATAACAAAAGTATTCTGGTAACGTAGAAACCCTTGTTAGAAGGTAAAAACTTCTGTGGGGATGACACCAACAAACTCTTCACTACTATAGATAGAAAAGGTTTTCCTGTTAGGTCTACAAGATTTTGATTACATCTGGTGATCTCACCCTGTTAGGATCGACATGTTAGATCATCTAGATCTACCTAGCTATAGGATTTTAACAACACTTTTGAAGTGTGCACTCGGTTAGGAGATTTACATAAGACTGTTAAGTCTACTTTGTTAAGAGATTTAACCAAAGCTCTATTACAATTGTTAGAACATAATATGCAATTATTTACTAGTTGAAACTCAATTGTCTGAAATAGATCTTATAATCTCTGATAAAATATCACCTTACTTGTGAAGAATCTCTGCTTTGTTCTACTCGGTGGACTTCTCTGATTCTTCTTAATCTGATAACTTTTGTACTTTGTTCTGCTTTGTTAACCGATCGACTTGAAGTTTTAGGCAACTACTTTAAGTGCTCCTTGATTCATATATATCAGTTCGACAACCCAAAAATGATGTGAACATACAAAATAATCATAACCCTAAGATCTACGGTGCAAAATTAACCTAGATCAACTATTACAAATAAGATAAACATCACATTTATTAAGTATCTTTTACAATAAATTTTCCTCGATCTTGGTAAACCATTTTATGATCTGTTGTAACCATTTGCATAGAAGAATGTGCCATTCCAAATTATTATGCCATTTTCTATGATCATCGGTAAACACTGTATTAATTTCTCGGTGTATACTGCGATGCTTAGTGTTTACTGTCTATCGGTGTCAGTGTTTGTTGGTGCTTGGTAGACAATGTGATGGTCGGTGTAAAAGACTTTACCGATTGTACTGTCTTGCTTCTGGTTACTGACCAACTCAATATAAGTGACCAACTGATCTCTTTGATATCCTTTGATACTAATGACAACCTTGAATGTTAAAATAGAGATTAACAGGGGCCTCTGTTACTTCACTCACACCAGGCACTCAACCCTCTTGTGTCACATGCATTGATTCCATTTTGTCCTTACACTGGCCTCTCTGACCATTAGTCTAGTTTTGGCTCACACCTGTATCTACTTTTTGGTGTGTTCCTTCATGCATCTAAGCCTCTCATCCTTCTAACATGAGCTCCTTCAAAATAAAATGAGAGCCTCTCAACACAGGACATGCGCCCTTAGATTTTGTTTGGCCTGCTGGCTCACACGACATCTACACACTGTGCGTGGGCATATAATCATTGCATTGGCAACTCCTCCACTTATCATTGGTATGTATTTTATTCACCTTGCCACCAGCTTAATGCATGGGTCTTCACCTTTTAACCGCAATTCCCATCCTATTCAATGCGTGAGGCCTCTAAATTATACTTAATGTGCAAGCCCTCATTTACAAGTTTTACATTATTTAAATTTGGGCAAGGCAACATCATTTGGTCATAACCAGCATTCATGCTCCCTTATATTTTGGTGGGCCTCCATCTTACACTTAATGCGCAAGCCCCTTTCATATTCATGTTTGAGCCTTCAATTGACAACTTCAAAACAGTGCCAACACTCCTCATTTCTTTCTCAGACCACCCCCCTTCATTGGATTAACTGGCAGCCTCTGTAACTTTATATTGCATGAGGCTTGTTTTATGCTTTGCAGTTGTGATGTCCCCTCCCCCCTGGAAGATTTAACCAATAAGATGATAATATTAAAAATAAATAAATAATAATATTAAATTAATAAATAATAAATCTTTAATTAATTATTTATTGATGATATATAATAATAATCTATTAGTAATGATATATAATAATAATATATAATTATTATCAATAGATAATAATATTATATTCTTAACATATTATTAATAAGTAATATGTTAATATTATGATTAAATAATCTTAAAATATTAATAAATAATATAATTATGATTGTAATAAAATTAATAATAAATAATTATAGAAATTAATAGATTATATAATGATAATGACAATATATTATATTGATATTATATTATAATAATAATATATTATGTAATAATAAATTGTATTAATGATGATATATCTATAATAATGTGTAATTCATGGTACATAATAATAATAAATAAACAATGATACAATGCAGTCGATGGTCTTCCTACGCTCGCATTCACTATAACATCAAAATGACTTATGATTATTATGACTGATCATATTTGATTACTCATAGTAATCACAAGTGATTATTATGAGTAAACAACAATTATTGGTTATAAAGATTGGCGTCTTTCCATCGTGCCTCTTCAGCACATATTTATATTACCCGATCAAGTCTCCATAGGGGGATCAGAAGAATTGATATTTTATAAATTTATATTTTCCCTTGTGGAAGTGCTAGATTCCAGAGCATAGGGAGGTGGCGATAGCAACCACTGGTGCAAGCATTTCATATATATATAAGAGACAACATCTAATTAAGGAGCATACTTCATTATCATTATATCAAAGATGACTACTATATCAGAGAGTTATTGCATATACAATTACAGAATATTAGAGGTGACATATATCTTTGTCTAAGACCATTGTATCGGCCTGAAGTTGCAGCATACATCACATACGAAAGATCATATACAGCCATAAAGGGTATGGTGCATAAATTATATCGTTATATCAGAAACAACCATTTTGTAAATTGCATTCTTGACGAAATATTAATGTTCAGTGTATGTAGTTGGAATTACCAATAATTACATTTCACCAAGAACACAGTTCTACATGTGTTTGGTATTTGAATTCAATTGCATCATTTACATCTTATAAATTGAATTTGACAATTATTCTTGTAGGAATTGTATAATTCATGTAGTGTCTCACATAGCCTAAAAAGGGATCATTACAGCAGCCTCCCACAATTGCACTTGCCATGAAACTCAAAATCTCATGCTGGCCCCAAAATATTGTGTGAGGCACAATGAAATAGTGTATGGGCTTCTCTTATTGGCAGCGCCAATCCACTTGCACAAGACCAGCCCCTGCCTGTTGTGTGAGCTCTCACCCACTCACACTTAAAGAATAGCCTCTTCAAGATAGGAGGAAAGATTTTGTTCATGTCCACCAATTCCCTGCAAGTTATTACACCCTAAAGCAACCATAGTTTGGCATATGCATTCAGCAAACTCAACTTCAGTGTCATCAAAACAACTGGTTCTTGAAGCTAAGTTGTCCAAGATTTCTCTTGCAGAATTCATAACAATATCAAAGATATAAGTCATAGTTGAATCAAAATCCAAAAGAGTTTCATCAGATGGCCTTCTCCTTGAAGCAATCTGCTTAAAAAAAATGACAAGCGATGAGACGAAATTCATTATAGCACAGAAGATGTCCACATTCTTCTGTCAGATGAGAACTCCCTAGAAGTGGGATAGGGGCCCATTCTGCATAGGCATTAACAGTATTAAGAGCTGCAGTAACTGTAGTGGCATTCTGTTTGGCAACATCCATTTTCTTTTGCTTCACAACATATATTGTTGCTTCTAAATATCGACAAAGCAACATATGTAATTGACAGAAAATGTGTGGTAAGAAAAGTGTTAGACTGCAAAGTAACTGCCTTCATCAATCTCCTTGTAAATCTTCGTTGTGCATAGTTATGTCCTCTAGAAGCCACCTCAGCACCATAGCCACCATTTCTGCATGTATTGGAGTTTTGAGACCTACAAGCCTGGGCATTGATTCACCCTCACTCAAGGAATATGGATCCATCATTAGATTCCTCAGAAATTTTAAATTCTAATCACAATAAAATGCCAAAGTCAGCTTACAAGATATGTTCAGAATTTAAAAATGTGAAAAGCCTAGAAACATGGTTTGGAAATGGCTTTGAAAACTAGGCTAAACATGATATCGAAATCCAAAAATAGGGGCATTGGTTCTTTGTCATACAGAGAGTATAATTCCACAATTAGGGCTCATGACGAATAACAGGGTGCAATTGGCAGTCAGGCAAAGATAGACTCTCAGAATTCCAAAATGGGAAACATAGTAAAAAAATGATTTGTACATACAGAATGACCCACGGAAAGTATGCTAAAAGATTCGTGAAGACTTCTAACTTGGCATACTTGTAGTATTTTCGTAGTAGAACAAAGTGGTACAACCCATTTAGGCTCATCAATCACAGATCAAAAGTTACAACATCACAGACAGGGGTACAAATCAATCTGCACAATTCACAACTTGTAAAACAACAAAAGTACTATTTGGAATCGCACTTGCAAACTGAGCAAACAGATTCATCATGACCCCAAAATTGAAACATAGGAAGCATTTGACTCCTTGAATATGATGCAAAAGGAAATTTCTCAATTGGTTCAGCTAGGTCAAAGATATGAATAGTCAAACAGGCCGTTCTAGAATTCTAAACAATTACACAAATGCATGACAACAACAAACCACCAACTTTGAGGGGTTCAAAACCTACTCAAGAGGATTTGAAATGAGTTAAAAAATGGAACATAGGTTCTTTGATATGCATAATAAACATCCTCAAAGTGGTGGGTCATGAAACATTTCTAGACGCAAGATATTCAAAGGCAAACTGGGCTACTGTACTCTGTTTGACACTTAGGGAGAATTGTACAATTTGACACTTACTCAAAATGGGACTTCACCGAATGATTCAAGATGATAAAATAACACCATAGACTGCATGCATATAATGAATGGAGTGTGTTAAACAACTACAACACCTGATAGGCCTCAAAATGAGAGCTGTGTACATATGCATGAAAAGCATTTAAAGGGCTTCAAACTACAATTTCCTCAACTTGTGACTCAAAATGAGCATGTAATTTTGAGTCGTAACAGGTTTGTTGTTAGTTTAGTAGAAACATTGTACTAGGGAAGAATGTTAGCATAGGATTAGTTCTACTATATTTTTTTTGTAGGTGATAGAAATTTATACCAATTATATCAACTACAAGTTTTTTTCCTTATTTTAACAAGATCAATGTACCTAATATTAATCATTCATTCATTATGATTCATCATGTGGGACTTGAAATGGGATGAAAAAACTAATGTCTAATTAAATTCTATAATAAGGTGAAAATGAGTGAAATAGTGGTGTAGGAAAATGATTCATGCATAGTTGTAATAATAATTTTTCAAGTAAATATGATTCTTGATGACCATGCTCTCAAGTAACCCATGAGACCTTAAATTAGGAATTTTCACATGTAGTGTATATTAAGGTTAGTGCTAATCTAATACCATGTAGATATTTTATATTGGAGGTGTAATGCCTCATTTAAAAGACCAAGCTAAAAATGGGCTAACAATTCTTTATATAACACTAACATTATCATACCACATCATATAAGATAAAACAATATTGAATAGGATCTACAAGACAATAATGTTTTGATAGTTTTAAATGGAGATAGAAAGCCATCATGATTAATTTAAGAGAGAAGTCCCAATCATTGCATTATAAAAATGATTCTAGTAGAAAAATAATATTTTCTAAAGAAATATAGACTAAGGGGAGCACTAATCACACCATATGTAATGGCTTCAACATGCTACTTATCATGTCTTAAATTTCACAATTTAATTTTATCTCTACTTTCTCATGACCATTATCTTTGCCACTTTTTTGTTTGTACATTTTTCCCTTCCTAGCTTCTCATCATCTATAAATACTTCTGCAACTTCCATATCCTCTTCATCATACACTTTGACATACACCCCCCGAGTATAGAAACATGTTGTTTCCTCAATGTCTCTTGCTTGAGCAGCAACTCTAATGAATTCTCTAATTTCTATAAAATATGAAGTATATAGTGTGAAAGAAGAGAAATGTTGTGTTAATATACACTAGATAACTTAATATTTTGAAATTAGTATGATAAAAGGTAAAAGAAAAAACTGTACAAACAAAGAGGGGATATTGAATTCATTTAATACCTCCCAAATTTGTTCCAACCTAGAGTTATGATATTTGTTAACCCTTCACTGCTATCAAGAAACATTGCACCTATTATTGATTCAACTGTCTCAAAAAATAATTCATGTGGGTTTAGATCTATTAAATCATAAAATTTCATACCTACTCATTGAAGTGCAGTTTTCCATGTGTTACATTGTATTAAATAGTTTTGAGCTAACATCTTCAAATACATACAAAATGATTTATTTGTCAAATTTACTCTCTTGAAATTATTGTGTTTTTTTCCTTCAATCTCATCAAAGCAATTAGACTTATATTAAGGTATGTCTAGTTCAAAAACTAAATTCTCAAAAAAAATTTGTTTTACATTACAGTTCCCTACTTTAGGGTTTTTATTTTCCTTTTAAACTTTGGGTTTCTTTCATGGCCACAATAGAATTTTTAAAAAAATTATCCTACTTTTGACACTTTCTCAAATGAAAATGCACAATCCAAATGCACATTATGCCATGTGAAATTCTTAAGCCCACGATCACTATAGCACAATGAGGTTTGAACCTGGATAGAGACGATGACAACAATAACAACAACAACAACAACACTATCATTTAACCAACACACTAAATGGGGAACCCTTATTTATTTTTATATTTTAATAAAATAAGATCCTATGGGAAAATTTTCATATTTGTTTTTTCTAACATGCTATTTAATGTCTATTAAATTAAGAAAAAAGTAACAAACAAACACCAAAGTTCAAGGATAAAATATGAATACTAAGATTATAAAATATAAAACTAAAGTTAGAACAATTAATGTAATATATAACCTATTTGCTAATAACTTTAGTCACATTTTATAATTCATCACTACAATATATAATCTAAAATTGTATATTAAAATTTTATTTCTTTATGAGTTATGTTTCTCAAACTGCAAAATCTTTTTTACATAATGAAATATTCAAACAAATAATATAATCAAGTCATTATTTTAACTTGATTATATAAATTTTAAATCACATTAAAAATATTTAATAACAATTATTAAATCAATTGTATAAATTACATAATTACATATGAATATGAAATAATAAACAAATCTTTAGTTTTTCTAAAAACCACGAAAAAGACTGATATATCATTATTTTTAGTTTATATTTTATTAGAAATAATTTATAAATTGTATATTATAAATGTATATATAATTTAGGTTCAGAGGTTTTAACCAATTGACACTAATATTTATATTTTTTCTATGTAGAAAACAATTCCCAACAACAATCTCAACAACTTTTTGAAACCAATAGAGTTTACATCTTTGCTCTTAGCCTTGTATTCTAATTTGACCTTCACAAATATCAACCTAACAGTCAATTCAAAGTTAAAAATTATAAATGTTGTAGATAAAACTACATATTTAGGCTAAAAGAGTATTATTACAAGTATATTGAAGAAGCCCATATTAAAGAATATAAATAGTAAGATGATATATTAGAAATTGGAAACTAAAATTTGAATTTGAATCTTTTTGGAAGAACTGTTTGAAATTTCTTATTAACTATTATATTTTCATAGTGGAAGTAATAAGAATCAAAATTAAAGGGAAAAATTAAGAATAGAAATGAGAAGGAAAACAAACCATTTAAAAAAAATACTACTTTAAAATTTTTGGAAGACAATAAATTATGATCATCAAAGGAAACAAAATACTACTTTTAGTAGACAAAATACAGCATCACGAAAAACCAATGAAAAAACAGTATTTCCATATGTTTTTAATTAGATCATCAAAGGAAAGACGACGAGAAAGCAATCCGATAGTTAGAAACTCCATTAATACCTATCAATCTTCTCTCAGAACGGCAATATTTATACTGCAAAAAACCACTAGTTGTATAGACGCGTGCAGTTATGGCGTGTCAAGGCAAGCAGAAATATGATGACAAGTTATTAAATAGATGAGCCACTTATAAATAAATTTGTTTGACAAGTATCAGATTTCTCTCCTACACTAAATAGAAACTCAAATTATAGTTTAAAAAGGTTTGTGAAAAAAGTTCTCTTCATTCAGATATAAATTTGTTAATTCTATAATATAGTTTTTTCTAACAATTTCATATTTATTTTTTAGTTTAATTTATTTTTAGTGTTTTTGTTATTTAAAAAATAAAAAATAGATATTTACATTTTACTAATATCTTGTTTATTGAAATGAAAATTTTATATGTTTAATCAAGTTTTATATTTAGTTATCAATTGTATCTTTTGTTTTTTTATTATTACAATTTATATATTATTTTTTATGTTTAGAATTTATTTTTGTTAGAAAAGATATAATTTTTAATCTAAGAAATATCTAGAATTATTTTCCACAATTCTATTAGCTGAAATATTTGATAGCTTATTGCAAATTAGACGCTAAAAACTATTTTCAAAGTTTAATTACCAATCAACTAAAATAGTAGTAATAAAGAAGTTTGAAACAAATATATATTTTAAAACTACACACACACACACACACACACACACACACACACACACAGATATCTATATATATATATATATATATATATATATATATATATATATATATATATATATATATATATATATATATATATATATATATATATATATATATATATATATATATGTGTGTGTGTGTGTGTGTGTGTGTGTACACACACATATGTATGTTTGTTTGTATGTATGTATGACTTTATTTCTTGATTAATCAAAGCTCAAAAATAAGAAAAATAATACGGTAAGAATAAATGAGAATAAATAGCAATCAACAACAGATGTTGTCTGCAAAAAAAATATATCATATTGTCACCGCTACAACAAATTGTGAAACTAGGACATTTGAAAGAGGTTTGTAGTTGTCTAGTGTATTTCTCATATACTTCATGTATTTGCAAAAAGTAGTGCTTGATTTAGAATATAACCTCATAATGCAATATATGATTAGAAAACATATATATATATATATATATATATATATATATATATATATATATATATATATATATATATATATATATATATATATATATATATATATATATATATATATATATATATATATATATATATATATATATACGTGTGTGTGTGTGTGTGTGTGTGTGCACGGCCTGATAGAATCAACAATTAGGTTGTTATGAAGTTTGAAACCAAGAATGGTTTTTTTCCATCCTATAGTACAAAAAAAATAGAAGGTAAATGGCATAATAAAATGTATCTTCTTAAAATGGAAACACTTCCATCATAAGAGCATTTAGCGCACTGAGTAGGTGTTTTTAGATCATGTCAAGCTCCTTAAATGGGTCCTCGGCTTTGACCTGGCTCTTTCCCCATCTTCCAGTTCTTTTATGCACTTGATTCTTTCATTTTAAGTGAAATTAGGGTTACGATCCCAATGATTCTCCTTGATTTCCCTCTTTTATGGCTCTATTTTCTAGGTAAGACTTAAAAATAGGTCTTCCTAACATTCATCATGTTTATCATAGGATTTTGTGCCTCTCCCTAGAACTCTACCCTATTCTGACATCATTTATAGGTCCCTGGGAACTCCCGGGACCTCCTATTTCTAATTCTGACATCTCTAGACTGAGACCCTTAGATCTATAACCTGAATAGTTGTTCCATAAGAAAACACAATGTAACAATGAAGGAGATGATTCCAACCTCACATAAGTGTCTAAATAAAGAAGGTCAAAGTATGTGTGGAGTTCCAATCATGACGGAGTCTCTTTTCATAGGCACCCAGTTTATTAGACATCTTAAGATCATTGGAGTCACACCACACACAGATTTGAAATAAAATATGCCCCATGCCTCTAGTCCTCTTGTTTTAACATCATCGAGAAACCAAGGAGGGAAAATCAATGAAAATATTCAATAATAGACAACATGCAAAGAAAATATCATTAAGCACAGCTCTATCATTTTAATTTAAGCATAGTATAAAAAACATAAAGGTAATCACTAACTCTCTAGGACTCATGCTTATAGGTGAGAAATATGGCACAATCTTAGACTATACACAAAGCATTAACTAAAGGTAGAATATCTAATAAGTGTTGAGAAACACTCAATGTCAAAGGAAGTATTGAGAAACACTGATGTGATTTACTAAGAAAACACCATCGCATAATAAAAGAGAATACAATTCATGCCCCCTAGCCCTAGACAAAGATCAATTCCAGACCAAGCAGATCGGATAAGGAAGTCAAAATGGTTCGGAGCACAAAGCAACAAGCTGATAGATATAAGAGAATAGGTTACAAGTAGCGCATGTTTCCAAGTTTTCACCATTTGGAAGATTTTAAAATTTTTTCTACCATGACACCTTTTTCCAAGTTTTCATCAAGGCACCTTTTTTTTATTTTTTTATTTTTTTAATTTTTCAATACATAAAAGTGCTTGTTTTCCATGTTTTCACTAAGATGATCATTTTCATTTTATTTTTTTAGGACTTTTTTATTCCTTTTAGGATTTTTTCAGGATCATATATCAATTTTTCTGATTTTTTTAGGACATTTAGATATGTACAAAATCTCTTAGAGCATCATGCATAGAATCTCTTCAAATGAAGGATGTTGAGAGGTTTAGGGAGATGATCTCCATTAGGTGTAGAAATGTAATAAGCACTAGATCTAAAATAAATAGTAACTATGTAGGGACCCAACTAATTTGGTTCAAATTTTCGTTTTTGTGCTCTATTTTGTTGATTTTTAGGATTCTCTCTCAAGATGAGGTCTCCAAATTGAAATTATCTATAATGAACCTTTTTGTTATAACTTTATGACATCCATTTTCGATATACCCACATGTGATCAAATGAAACTCTTCTACACTCATCTAGAAGGTCAAGTTCTTGTATGCGCATAATTCTATAGTCATCATTTGTGATAAGGCCTTTCATTGAAATTCATAGTGAAGGTATCTCAACTTCAAGAGGTAAATTAGCTTAAGGTCCATAAACAATTGCAAAAGGGGTAGCTCTAGTAAGTGTACTAATACTAGTTATGTAGGCCCATAGTGCAGGGTTAATTTGTAATTGCCAATCTTTTCCAGACTTGTTAATTGTTATGTGTAATATTTTTAACAATTTCTTATGAGAATTGTCAGCTTGACCATTGCCTTGAGGATAGTATATTAAACACCAATGTTGCTTAATCTTAAATTGCTTGCATAATGGGTTAAGGTTTTTGTTCTTGAATTATCCTCCATTATTAGTAACTATGGAGGAAGGCATGCCATAGAGACAAATTATATGATTGAGTATGACCAAAGACACTTGTTTCTGAGTATCAATTGAGAGAGGGACAACTTAAACCCATTTTGTAAAATATTATGTTGAAGTGATAAACTTATGTCCACTACATGAATTAGGATGTATTTTTCCTACCCATAATTAGTTTGATTTCTGATAAGCTTAGAGTATTCAAAAATATGGAGTTTAGTGAGTCTCGATTCAATGGCTAGTTTAATCCCATTTGTCAAAGCGTCATATTATGTTATGTTGTTTGTGCAGAGAAATAACAACTTATATGACTTAGGAATAGTATAACAATGAAGTGTAACAAACAAAATACCAGCTGTAGCACTATTATATGTGTGAGATCTATCAAAGAACATATTTCATGTTCACCTAGTCATATACATAATAGATGAATCAGGAAAGTCAATCTGTATAGGATTATCATCTTGTAGAGGAAATTGAGCTAGTTGATCAGTAATTGCTTGTCCTTTTATGAGCTTACAATCAACATACTCAATGTCAAATTCAAAAAGAATCATCATCCATTTAGCTAGTCAACTAGTAAGAGTATCTTTACTTAGTAAATATTTCAAAGGATAAATCTTAGATACAAGTTGTGTGGTATGTGCCAACATGTAATGTTTGAGTTTTTGAGAAGCAAATACCACTACAAGGCAATAATTTTTAATGTTGGTGTAATTGATCTCATAAGCTACCAATGTTCTGCTAATATAGTATACAACTCTTTATTTTCTATTTTCATCTTGTTGTGCCAATAATGCCTTAAAGGATGTAGCTATAGCTAAAATGTACAAAATAAGAGGTTTGACTTGAATAGTAGGCATTAAGATTGGATATTTAGCCAAATATTCCTTGATCTGATAAAGACTTTTTTTCACATTATTCATTCTTACATATCATCTTAAAATGCAAACATTTCCATGTTAAGAACATTTATCCCTCTTAGTAAGTGGTCTGGGGTCATGTCAAGATCCTTGAATAGGTCTTTTCGTGGATCTAGTTGTTTCCCCATGTTTTTCTTCTCTCTCCACCTATTTCTAGCCTATTTATGGCACCTTGTCCTCTAAATCTGAGATCTGTGATCTCAGGGTCAAGATTGACCTCCTAGGTCAAGGTCAACCTTGACCATGACCTAGGCCAGAGTCGACCTTGACTCTGACTTAGGAAAGAGTCAACCTCTACTTGGACCTAGGGTAGAGTTGACCTCAACCCTGACCCTAGGGCGAAATTTCAAGTTCTAGAGGTTTCAGGATGTCAGGCTTTGGAAATTTTTATTTTCCTGCTTCCGAGTTAGCTGTTTAGGATTTCAGAATGGTAAAATCTTAAATTTAATTTAGTGTAGGCCAATTTGTAGGGGTTAAGGTTAATTGGGATTTAATTCTCCAATTTTTGCCTCTCTAGAAGTTTCTACCCTAGATCACTATAAAAGGAATCCTTCATCTCTTATATTCTCCATCCAATTTTCATAAGAATTCACAATCAAGAAGTCATAATCATGATAACCAATTTCACTCTGCAGGATTGCAAGGTTCTTCCTTTCAAACAATAACTTCTTTTGTTCTTCCTTGGCTTGTTTATACTATTCCACAAACATCTGCATTTGTAACCTCTGATTCTCAATAGTCTTGTCAAGCTTGTATCTCTCCATGAATTAGATCTTTACCCTTCAGTGGTTAGACTGTTGAATAAGAGAACTTTTCTCTAATAAAAATTATTGGAATTAGGAGAGATAAGTACTGAGAGGGGAGGGGTGAATCAGTACCCTTAAATATTTCACTTGTAAACCTTTCTGATATAAAAATGTAAATAGTAATAACCGACCAAATAACTTCAATCTAATTACATGTAACATTCATCTAGTTAACATATAAATGTAACAACATGAAATCAATATGACAATCACATAACACAAGTATTTTGATAATGCAGAAACCCTTGTTAGAAGGTACAAACTGCGGTGGTGATGACACCCACAAATTCTTCACTACTGTAGATAGAAAAGGTTTTCCTATTAGGGCTACAAGATTTTGATCACTTCTGATGATCTCACCATGTTAGGAATGACATGTTAGATCAGCTAGATCTACCTAGTTATAGGATTTTAACAACACTTCTGAAGTGTGCACTTGGTTAGGAGATTTACATAAGACTGTTAAGTCTACTCTTTTAAGATATTTAACCAAAGCTCTATTACAATTGTCAGAAAGTAATATGCAATTATCTGCTAGTTGACACTCAATTGTCTGAACAAGATCTTATAATCTCTGATAAAATATCACCTTACTTGTGATGAATCTCTTCTTTGTTCTCCTCTGTAGCCTTCTCTGATTCTGCTTAATCTGATAACTTTTGTACTCTATCTTACTTTGTTAATCGATCGACTTGAAGTTTTACGTAATTGCTTCAAGTGCTCCTTGATTCATATATATCAGCTGGACAACCAAAAACTGATGTGAACATACAAAATATATAGTGTTCTATTTTGCCACTTTAAGAAAAAATTAGGTCACAAAAATAATCATAACCCTAAGATCTACGGTGCAAAATTAACCTAGATCAACTATTACAAATAATATAAACATTACATTTAATGAGTATCTTTTACAATAAATGTTCCTCTATCTTGGTAAACCATTTTATGATCTATAGTAACCATTTTAATAGAAGAATGTGCCATTTCAAATTACTATGCCATTTTCTATGTTCATTAGTATCAAAACTTCAAATGTATAGAAACAAAATGTTCTCATAGATTCCTTATATCAAAAAAATTTGCTAAGTGCAAATTACTCCCCCTCAGTGTATGCTCCTGGTAGCATGTAATATACATATCAAAGTATACTTATTTTTCATATATACATGGTTTCCCCCTTTTTGATAGTAATGCCAAATAGAAAACATACACTGTATACTTACATCTTATCAAAAATGTGCTCGTGGTTTTTCTCCAAAGATTTCAAGAGGTTGTCCCACTCCTCTTTCAAGTTGGTGAGAGAAATATGCTCAAGACCGACTTGAGCATGCATGTCAAAGATATTATCTCACATTGATATCTCTGGTGTTTCTAAGAGTTGTTCCATTTTGACAATATGTGTCTCAAAAATTTTCAGGTATGGAGTGAGTTCTATTTGTAACTCTGTGACCTGATCAATGATTTGCTCTTCTTGTTTTCGTAGATCTACTATCAACCACTAGAGTTCCTGAACTTGGTGAATATGCTTTAAGAAAGCATTCAGCTCGGTTATAGCTGCTTGTGTACTCAAATTGATTTCTTCTTCTAAACCTTATATATTTTAACTGACCTCTACAGTGAAGGTGTCTGAAGTAAAAAGCTAGATTAGTAACTGATAGATTATTTGTGTGAGGAACTTTTCCTCGGTAATGACCTCAGATAATTTGACCTTTCTGAGTGCCACTTCTTTACTAATCTTTTCTGCCAATTTATTCTAAATCTTTGAGTCTTCTCGTTCTTCAATTCTTTTGTCTGCTTCTGTATAAGGGACATTGATTTTGTCGGTGAGTGTGGCAAGTTCATCTATTATAGGAGTATTCTCATCAATTTTCTTCTCTAGTACTATCTGTTGAAGAATATCCCTTACATCATTTCACTCTTCTTTCCATTTATGTTCTTGCCTCAACATTTCTTGTGCCACTTTTCTTGAACAAAGTTCCCCATATCTACTTAAACTTTCAGGGCTTAGGGTTCCTGGGTCACATTCGGGTATAAGTATTACTTCATCAATGGTGACCAACCATTTTCCTTTCTTTTTCTTCTTCTTGAGTGCAAGAGGAGACTTCTTCTCAATAATAACAATGGCTTTTTCTTCACTTCTCAGAGTATCCTTTCCAATTGACACTGTATCTTCCTTCTTCTATTGCTCAGTAGATGGTGTGGGAGTCTTGATTGTAGTGTCAGTGGGGTTCAACTCAGTTGACTTTGTTTCTTCTGGTTCCTTTGAATCTGTGGACTATGCCTCTGTTTGTTTAGGCTCATTTGTATCTACAGTTTGTCAGGAGCTTGTATCCCTTTTGTATCTTTATTTTGCTTGGTAAGAGAAGTATCAGGTTGTACTTGTAAAAGTATTTCTGCTACCTCTGCAAGTACATGAAGTTCACCTGGTAGAGATGTGAACACACTATTAGTGTCTAGTGCTTCGTCTTTGTTTGGTGCAATTGTCACATCTTCAACATCTTTATCATCAGGATCACCATTTGTGATGTCCTTAATCAATACATTGTCATTGGTTTTCTTCTTTAGTTGGATCTCTACACGATCTGGTGCATCCTATGAAATTCTTACTTCTTGATTTTTCTCAGTGATATCAATTACCTCAGTAACTGTTATACCGGTGTCCATTACTTTCTTTCCCTTGTCATCATCGATGTAAATAACTTTACCTTTAGAGTTGTGTCTCTTCTTAGACAGTTTCAGGAATGCTTCCTGTTCAGCTTTCTCTTCTGCTTTCAAAATTGATGTCCATAGAGAATCATATGTGACATCCATATCACCCACATTTTCATCCATTATCTGCATAGCTCTATTCTTGACTAAAAATCTTGCTTGGTGCCTTGTCAAATATTCACTTACAACATCATAGCTAAAGTGAGAAGCTGCACAAACTAATGACCTTTCTCTTTATCTAATGCGGCAGCCCACCTCTCATTTATTTTGTCATCTAGTTTCTTCGCTAATTAACATGCAAATTCCATTGGTACTTTCTTGAATTTAATCATCATCTAAATCATAGCATGTTCTAGCTTTGTCTTGTCCTCAGTTGACATTGTGTCAAATTTTCCTATGCCTGGATCTGCAAGATTTCCATTTCCAATGATTTCTTTAATTATTTCTTCTATTGTGCTTTCCTTGTTACGAACTATTTTGAATTGATTAGGATCATTTTCAGTTTAAGTTTCCTCTATATCTTCTTTACTTTGAACCAATTTTCTCCTTTTCTTTGATGCCTCAACTAGAGACTTGTTCTTTCTTTTAAAATATTTTCTTGTCGGTGTAGCTTCCCTCATTTTCTTAAATTTTATTTCTTCTTGCTTAGGAGGGGATGATGCTACAGTTGACGACCTTGTCTTCATACCATTTTGTTTCGGTGACTGCTTTTCCTGATCAGTATTGGAAGAGAGAACCGGTGTGGGATCCTTTCCTTTTTCTGACTCGATCTCCTCACTATCATAAGGTTTGTTAGCTAGCATTAACTGACCTTCGGTTGTGCCTTTAATTGGTGACTCCTCAGATGAGTCTGATGCATTTCCATATCTTGTTGTGAGATCTTTCTTCATTTTCTTTTATGTCTGAGACGTTTTACCAATCTCTATATTTGTTGTGATCCTTTACTTGGCCTCCTCATATGTGCCAAACCTAGTGGCAGTGATATCTATTGGTAACACCAGTAGTGCATTAATAGATTTCAGGGCAAAATTATAATCCATTTCATATCCCATCAGTGCCAGCCATTTTGTTCTGCGTTCAACTACCTTAATCATAGAGTGGTCAGTACTGACTACAAAACATATGTCATTTTCAAAATTATCCACTAATTCCCTTTCTATTCTACTCCTTTGATGCATTTGAGTCTTAAATCCTTTGAAATATGCATCAAATTCTGTGTTCATATTCTTTCCTAAACTTTCCATCATTTCATTGATTTGTGCAGTTATCGGTTTGTCTGATTGCCATTTTCCTTACCAATACTAGGTATGTATTTTTGAAACTAGAAAATGTACAGACGAGCAGTGATCCGTACTTACATGTGTTGGACTTCTTTGATCTTATTGTCTTCATATTCTCTTGTAGTTGGTGTAGTAGAACTTCGACAAGATCTACCTGGTGATCTTTCTTCACAATCTTATATGCCATGTCTACAATGCTCCAGGGCACACTATTTAGTCTACTAGATTGAAATATCTTGTACCCAATGACATGAGCTACAAGTTTTACCACTGGGTCCTTGATTGTTGAGATTTTTAGTGCCCTACCATGCCATTCAGCTCCAGTGTTCTTTTCAACGTCGAGACGAGATGAACTGCGAAAGGCTTTTGCTTTGTTGGTCATAGGGAACCTAGTAACCCTACTGATAATCTTCTTTATGACCTCAACAGGTTTCTCTAGCCAAAATTTACCATCTTGAAATATACTTAGTAGGATTCTTATCCAATCTGAGTTGAATCTTTATGGGAAGTATGTAAAATGCGATATCCTTGACTCCTCAATCTTCTTATATTCGGATTTCAACTTTCCATCCGGTCCACAAATTTGTTGATAAGCACCAACGGTCTCAATATCACCTACTTCATTGATCTTGTAGTGAATATAGGCCCTTACATCTTCTTTTAACAAAACCATTTTAGGTATACTTGAAAATGCGCTCATATAGTTCATTTGCGCTACAACCTTTGGATGAGGTTTAAATTCTCCTTCGTTGAAATTAGCTCTAACAATTAATTCTACTTCATCTTCAATGTTTTGTGATGTTCTTGCAGTCGATGTTGATGCCATGAATTGCTTCTAGGGTTTCTGAAACTAGTAGATATCTGGTGTTTAGTAGCAAATGTACTTACTTGATATCGTTGAAGAATTGTTTGTCGGTTCGATCTGCAATGGCTTTGAATCTCTCTGTAAAACTTTTAGCTTGAATTCTACTCTGTGAAATCTTCTCTCTTCAAAATCGTAATGTAACAATGAACTTTGTTTCCGCATTTTATAGACCTTTTGATATTCCCGCTCAAACTTTTATGCATTAAATGCGTGACCTAACTTTCATTACGAAACAATTGTCAGCTCAGTGATGTCTAAAATTTTCTCTGCTCATTTACCATTGAATTTCTTCATTGGTATGTATTGTTGTCGGTTAACCTTGTATAGTGATTATCGATGAGTAACCAACACTTGTTTCTTATTTCGCCGACCATATAACATTCGTTGGCTCATAACACATAAACCTTAGTGCATCTTTATTCATACAGATTTGGTATTTGTACACCATATGTAAGGAACTATATGTAAAATGTGATCATTTAAAATGTCAGTCCCAAACATACCTTTTGTCATAATAATATATTATGTAATAATAAATTGTATTAATGATGATATATATATAATAATAATGTGTAATTCAGGGCACATAATAATAATAAAATAAACAATGATACAATGTAGCCGATGGTCTTCCTATGCTCGCATTCACTATAACATCAAAATGACTTATGATTATTATGACTGATCATATTTGATTACTCATAGTAATCACAAGTGATTATTATGAGTAAACAATAGTTATTGGTTATAAAGATTGGCGTCTTTCCATCATGCCTCTTCAGCGCATATTTATATTACCCGATCAACTCTCCATAGGGGGATACGAAGAATTGATATTTTATAAATTTATATTTTCCCTTGTGGAAGCACTAGATTCCAGAGCATAGGAAGGTGGTGATAGCAACCGCTGGTGCAAGCATTTCATTTATATATAAGAGATGGTATCTAATTAAGGAGCATACTTCATTATCATTATATCAAAGATGACTCCTATATCAGAGAGTTATTGCATATACAATTACAGAATATCAGAGGTGGCATATATCTCTTTCTAAGACCATTGTATCAGCCTGAAGTTGCAACATACATCACATACGAAAGATCAGATACAACCGTATAGGGTATGGTGCATAAATTATATCATTATATCAGAAACAACCATTTTCTAAATTGCATCCTTGGCACATATTAATGTTCAGCGTATGCAGTTAGAATTACCAATAATTACATTTCACCAAGAACATAGTTGTACATGTGTTTGGTATTTGAATTCAATTGCATCATTTACATCTTATAAATTGAATTTGACAATTATTCTAGGAGCAATTGTATAATTCACATAGTGTCTCACATAGCCTAAAAAGGGATCATTACAACAGCCTCCCACAATTGCACTTGCCATGAACCTGAAAATCTCATGCTAGCCCCAAAATATTGTGTGAGGCACCATGAAATAGTGTATGGGCTTCTCTTATTGGCAGCACCAATCCACTTGTGCAAGACCAGCCCCTGCCTATTGCGTGAGCTCTCACCCACTCACACTTAAAGAATAACCTCTTCAAGATAGAAGGAAAGATTTTGTTCATGTCCAGCAATGCCCTACAAGTTATTACACCCTAAAGAAACCATAGTTTGGCATATGCATTCAGTAAATTCAACTTCACTGTCGTCAAAACAATTGATTCCTGAAGTTGAGTTGTCCAAGATTTCTCTTCCAAAATTCATAACAATATCAAAGTTAGAAGTCATGGTTGAATCAAAATCCAAAAGAGTTTCATCAGATGGCTTTCTCCTTGAAGCAATCTGCTTAAAAAATATCACAAGCAATGAGACGATATTCATTATAGCATACAAGATGTCCACATTCTTCTGTCACATGAGAACTCCCTAGAAGTGGGATAGAGGCCCATTCTACATAGGCATTAACAACATTAAGAGCTGCATTAACTGTAGCAGCATTTTGTTTGGCAACATCCATTTGCTTTTGCTTCACAACATATATTGTTGCTTCTAAATATCGATGAAGGAACACATGTAATTGATAGAAAATGTGTGGTAAGAAAAGTGTTAGACTGCAAAGTAACTGCCTCCATCGATCTCCTTCTAAATCTTCATTGTGCATAGTTATGTCCTCTAGAAGCCACCTCAGCACCATAGCCACCATTTCTGCATGTATTGGACTTTTGTCGCTTAAAGAAAAAAACATTTGATAATATGTTTTACCCTAAAGGAAGTTCTCTTCTTGCAACAACTACTGCAGTCTGGCTCTTCAATACCCATAATCTGTCTGCACTTGTCAAATCCCATAAATTAGCTTTGGAACCGGCCTTTAAAACTCATGAAATGAAACTTTCGAGACCCACAAGCCTCGGCATTGATTCACCTCTCTCAAGGAATACAAATCCATCATTAGATTCCTCAGAAAGTTTAAATTCTAATCACAATAAAATGCCAAAGTCAGCTTACAAGATATGTTCAGAATTTAAAAATGTCAAAAGCCTAGAAACTGGGTTTGGAAATGGCTTTGAAAACTAGGCTAAACATGATATCAAAATCTGAAAATAGGGGCATTTGTTCTTTGTCATACAAAGAGTATAATTCCACAATTAGGGCTAATGACGAATAACAGGGTGCAATTGGTAGTCAGGCAAAGATAGGCTCTCAGAATTACAAACTAGGAAACATAGTAAAACAATGATTTGTGCATAAGGAATGACCCTGGGAAAGTATGCTAAAAGATTCTTCAAGACTTCTAACTTGGCATACTTGTAGTATTTTCAGAGTAAAACACAGTGGTACAACCCATTTAGGCTCATCAATCATGGATCAAAAGTTAAAACATCACGAATAGGGTTACAAATTAATCTGCACAATTCACAACCTCTAAAACAAAAAAAGTAGTATTTGGAATCGCATTTGCAAAATGAGCAACCAAATTCATCATGACCCCAAAATTGAAACATAGGAAGTATTTGACTCCTTGAATATGATGCAAAAGGAAATTTCTCAATAGGTTCAGCTAGGTCAAAGATATGAATAGTCAAACAGGCCATTTCAGAATTCTGAACAATTACACAAATGCATGACAACAAACCACCAACTTTGAGGGGTTCGAAACCTACTCAAGCGGATTCGAAATGACTTGAAAAATGGAACCTAGGTTCTTTGATATGCATACTAAACATCCTCAAAGTTGCAGGTCATGAAACATTTCAAGATGCATGATATTCAAAGGCAAACTGGGCTACTGTACTCTGTTTGACACTTAGGTAGACTTGTGCAATTTGACACTTACTCAAAATGGGATTTCGCCGAATGATTCAGGATGAAAAAATAACACCATAGACAACATGCATATACTGAATGGAGTGTGTTAAACACCTAGAACAGCTGATAGGCCTCAAAATGACAGTCAGGTACATATGCATGAAAAGCATTTAAAGGGCTTCAAACTACAATTTCCTCAACTTGTGACTCAAAATGAGCATGCAATTTTGAGTCCCAATAGGTTCGTTGTTAGTTTTGTAGAAACATTGTACTAGGGAAAAATGTTAGCATAGGATTAGTTCTACTATATTTTTTTTGTAGGTGATAGAAATTTATATCAATTATATCAACTGCAAGTTTTTTTCCTTATTTTAACAAGATCAATGTACCTAATATTAATCATGCATTCATTATGATTCATCATGTGGGACTTGAAATGGGATGAAAAAACTAATGTCTAGTTAAATTCTACAATAAGGTCAAAATGAGTGAAATAATGGTGTAGGAAAATGATTCATACATAGTTGTAAATATAATTTTTTAAGTAAATATGATTCTTGATGACCATGCTCTCAAGTAACCCATGAGACCTTAAATTATGAATTTTCACATGTAGTGTATATTAAGGTTAGTGCTAATCTAACACCATGTAGATATTTTATATTGGAGGTGTAATGCCTCATTTAAAAGACCAAGCTAAAAATGGGCTAACAATTCTTTATATAACACTAACATTAACATACCACATCATATAAGATAAAACAATATTGTATACGATCTACAAGACAATAATGTTTCTTAGTTTTAAATGGAGATAGAAAGCCATCATGATTAATTTAAGAGAGAAGTCCCAATCATTGCATTGTAAAAATGATTCTAGTAGAAAAATAATATTTTCTAAAAAAATATAAACTAAGGGGAGCAGTAATCACACCATATGTAATAGCTTCGACATGATAATAGTCATGTCTTAAATTCCTCAATTTAATTTTATCTTTACTTTCTCATGTCTCAATTTTATGTTTAAGAGTTCTCATGACCATTCTCTTTGCCACTTTTTTCTTTGTACATTTTTCCCTTCCGAGCTTCTCATCATCTATAAATACTTCCGCAACTTCCATATCCTCTTCATCATACACTTTGACATACACCCCCCGAGTATAGAAACATGTTGTTTCTTCAATGTCTCTCGCTTGACCAGCAACTCTAATGAATTCTCTAATTTCTATCAAATATGAAGTGTATAGTGTGAAAGAAGAGAAATGTTGTGTTAATATACACTAGATAACTTAATATTTTGAAATTTGTATGATAAAAGGTAAAAGAAAAAAATGTACAAAGAAAGAGCGGATATTGAATTCATTTAATACCTCCCAAATTTGTTCCAACCTAGAGTTATGATATTTGGTAACCCTTCACTGCTATCAAGAAACATTGCACCTATTATTGATTCAACTGTCTCAAACAATAATTCATGTGGGTTTAGATCTATTAAATCATAAAATTTCATGCCTATTAATTTAAGTGCATTTTTTGATGTGTTAAATTCTATTAAATAGTTTTGAGCTAACATATTCAGACACTTACAAAATGATTTATTTGTCAACTTTACTCTCTTGAAATTATTGTTTTTTTTTCCTTCAATCTCATCAAAGCAATTAGACTTATATTAAGGTATGTCTAGTTGAAAAACTAAATTCTCAACAAATTTTTGTTTTACATTACAGTTCCCTACTTTAGGGTTTTTTATTTTTCTTTTAAACTTTGGGTTTCTTACATGGCCACAATAGAAATTAAACAAAAATTATCCTACTTTTGACACTTTTTCAAATGAAAATGCACAATCCAAATGCACATTATGCCATGTGAAATTCTTAAGCCCACGATCACTATAGCACAATGAGGTTTGAACCTGGTTAGAGACGATGACACCAATAACAACAACAACAACACTATCATTTAACCTACACACTAAATGGGGAAACCTTATTTATTTTTAAATTTTAATAAAATGAGATGCTATGGGAAAATTTTCATATTTTTTTTTTCTCACATTCTCTTTAATGTCTATTAAATTAAGAAAAAAGCAACAAACAAACACTAAAGTTCAAGGATAAAATATGAATACTAAGATTATAAAATATAAAACTAAAGTTAGAACAATTAATGTAATATATAACCTGTTTACTAATAACTTTAGTCACATTTTATAATTCATTACTACAATAGATAATCTAAAATTGTATATTAAAATTTTATTTCTTTATGAGTTATGTTTCTAAAACTCCAAAATCTTTTTTACATAATGAAATATTCAAACAAATAATATAATCAAATCATTATTTTAACTTGATTATATAAATTTTAAATCACATTAAAAATATTTAATAACAATTATTAAATTAATTGTATAAATTACATAATTACATATGAATATGAAATAATAAACAGATCTTTAGTTTTTCTAAAAACTACGTAAAAGACTGATATATCATTATTTTTAGTTTATATTTTATTAGAAATAATTTATAAATTATATATTATAAATGTATATATAATTTAGGTTTAGAGGTTTTAACCAATACACACTAATATTTATATTTTTTCTATGTAAAAAACAATTCCCAACAACAATCTCAACAACTTTTTGAAACCAATAGAGTTTACAGCTTTGCTCATAGCCTTGTATTCTAATTTGACCTTCACAAATATCAACTTAACAGTCAATTCAAAATTAAAAATTATAAATGTTGTAGATAAAACTACATATTTAGTCTAAAAGAGTATTATTACAAGTAGATTGAAGAAGCCCAAATTAAAGAATATAAATAGTAAGATGATATATTAGAAACTGGAAACTAAAATTTGAATTTGAATCTTTTTAGAAGAACTGTTTGAAATTTCTTATTAACTATTATATTTTCATAGTGGAAGTAATAAGAATCAAAATTAAAGGGAAAAATTAAGAATAAAAATGAGAAGGAAAACAAACCATTTTAAAAAAATACTAATTTAAAATTTTTGGAAGACAATAAATTATGATCATCAAAGGAAACAAAATACTACTTTTAGGAGACAAAATACAGCATCACGAAAAACCAATGAAAAAACAGCATTACCTTATGTTTTTAATTAGATCATCAAAGGAAAGACGACGAGAAAGCAATCCGATAGTTAGAAACTCCATTAATACCTATCAATCTTCTCTCAGAATGGCAATATTTATACTGCAAAAAACCACTATTTGTATAGACGCGTGCAGTTATGGCGTGTCAAGGCAAGCAGAAATATGATGACAAGTTATTAAATAGATGAGCCACTTATAAATAAATTTGTTGGACAAGTATCAGATTTCTCTCCTACACTAACTAGAAACTCAAATTATAGTTTAAAAAGGTTTGTGAAAAAAGTTCTCTTCAATTCATATATAAATTTGTGAATTCTATAATATAGTTTTTTCTAACAATGTGATATTTATTTTTTAGTTTAATTTATTTTTAGTGTTTTTGTTATTTAAAAAATAAAAAATAGATATTTAGATTTTACTAATATCTTGTTTATTGAAATGAAAATTTTATATCGTTTAATCAAGTTTTATATTTAGTTATCAATTGTATCTTTTGTTTTTTTATTATTACAATTTATATATTATTTTTCATGTTTAGAATTTATTTTTATTAGAAAAGATATAATTTTTAATCTAAGAAATATTTAGACTTATTTTTCGACAATTCTATCAGCTGAAATATTTGACAGCTTATTACAAATTAAACACTAAAAACTATTTTCAAAGTTTAATTACCAATCAACTAAAATAGTAGTCATAAAGAAGTTTGAAATGAATATATATTTTAAAACTCTCTCTCTCTCTCTCTCTCTCTCTCTCTCTCTCTCTCTCTCTCTCTCTCTCTCTCTCTCTATATATATATATATATATATATATATATATATATATATAGACACACACACACACACACACACACACACACACAGATAGATAGATATGTATACATACATATATATACATATATGTACACACACACACATACACATATGTATGTATGTATGACTTTATTTCTTGATTGATCAAAGAACAAAAATAAGAAATATAATACGGTAAGAATAAATGAGAATAAATAGCAATAAGCAACAGATGTTGTTTGTAAAAAAATATATATCATATTGTCAACGCTACAACAAATTGTGAAACTACGACATTTGAAAGAGGTTTGTAGTTGTCTAGTGTATTTTTCATATACTTCATGTATTTGAAAAAACTAGTATATATATGTATATATGTCTGTATGTATATATATATATATATATATATATATATATATATATATATATATATATATATATATATATATATATATATATATATATATATATATATATATATATATGTGTGTGTGTGTGTGTGTGTGTGTGTGTGTGTGTGTGTGTGTGCATGACCTAATAGAATCAACAATTAGGTTGTTATGAAGTTTGAAACCAAGAATGGTTTTTTTCCATCCGATAATACAAAAAAAATAGAAGGTAAATGGCATAATATAATGTATCTTCTTAAAATGGAATCACTTCCATGATAAGAGCGTTTAGCCCTCTGAGTAGGTGTTTTGGGATCATGTCAAGAACTTTAAATGGGTCCTCAGCTTTGATCTCGCTCTTTCCCCATCTTCCACTTCTTTTATGCACTTGATTCTTTCATTCTAGGTGAAATTAGGGTTAGGATCCCAATGATTCTCCTTTATTTCCCTCTTCTATGGCTCTATTTTATAGGTAAGACTTACAAATAGGTCTTCATAGCCTTCATCATGTTCATCATAAGATTTTGTGCCTCTCCCTGGAACTCTACCCTATTTTGACATTATTTCTAGGTGTCTGGGAACTCCCGGAACCTCCTGTTTCTAATTCTTCCATCTCTGGACTGAGACCCTGAGATCTGTAACCTCAAGGTCAATGATGACCTAAAGGGGTCAAAGTTGAACTCGACTCTGACCTAGGTTGGGGTAAAGCTCATCCTTGACCCTGGGTTCAAGTTTCAAAGTCCCGTGATCTCCCAATGTTGGGTTTCTAAAAGAATTGTTTTCCTGCTTTCGGGTTAGCTGTTTTGGTCACCGAAATGATAAAATCTTAAATTACATTTAAATTATGTCCATTCCTAAAGGGTTGAGGCCTAATTGGAATTTAATTTCCGAAGGTGGCCCCTCTAGAGGATTGTGCCCTAGATCACTATAAAAGGAAGCCTTCCTCTCTCATTTTATCCATCAAGTTTTGTGAGAACATCCATTATCAAGAGTAAGATCTATCCATCAAGTTTTGCAATCTCCTCTCTGAAGATCTCAAAGTGATCAAGAAAGAATTCATTCAAGAAATCATCACCTTCTCCATTCAAGTTCTCCATTGAAGATCAATGATTGAAGCATTCAAGCCTTTTGAAGGGGTTTGGTTCAAGCACTCAAGATTCATTATTCAAACCCTAGATCTAGCCATGATGACGGTGTGATCTTCCTTCAAAATTCTTTTGTTCATCTTCAAGATCCATTCATTTTTTCCTTAAGGTGGATTCGAAGCATACAATCATGGAGGTTTGATTTACATTTATTGATCTTATGTTCAAGCTTTCATATTAAAATACTTGATTACATTTCAAATACAATTTGTATATCTATTGAATATCATAGCTTCGTTGTTAGACCTACTTCTACTACTTGCTAGAATTCTCTATTTCAATTCCATTATTAAGGTTGATTACAAACTGGGGTTTGACTAAGCCAAACCCCTACCCCAACAAACAAAACTATTTTTCTTGTAGGTACAGGTGCGGAACTATGGATTTGAGCTTAGATTTGCATACCCTTTTAAAAAAAATTCTGAGATCTATGAACAAAATCAAAGTCAACCTTCAAAATAAAAATGTAGGCTTCGACCTTTTGTCAGGGTCAAACATTACCTAATGTCAGAAAGACAAAAGATTTTTGGGTTTTCTTCATCTCGGTGTTTCTAGTCCGGGACAGGTTGTAGAATTGCCTGAAACTGTACACAGGCACCAGAAAATAGGTATTTCCAAATTAATTTCATCACGAGGTATCTATCTTACTTTATCTAATTTCAAGTATTTTCTAGATTTACATTCTTACAATTCAAATGTATGTGTAAAATATTAACTTTAGGGTCTCTTTTATGTGCAAACCATTGTTCTAGGACCCCATCCACATTTTATACTTTACATTTTTGGTGAACCCATTTACGACAACTCTTTCTTTTGTGGAATTAGATGCCCTATTGTGTTTGATTTTCTTTTCATGCTTATAAGTCTCATTTGAATGCATTGGGATATATCTAGATCTATTTTCTATGTATTTCTTTATTTGTTATCATGTTGCATAAGTTGTTTGAAGTGTTTTCCAAAACTTCTTCTATAACTTTTGGGATTACACAACATACTCGTCTTACCTTATCATTGCATGTTGTTACACCTAGAAAGACTTTATCTAGTGTGTGTGATGTTTCTTTATCCTCTCTTGAATTACCTTATAAAGATGTATTAGAGCAAGAAGATGAGTTTAATCTATCTCTCCATCATATATCCCTTTATGGAGATGAGTTGGGGGTTGATGTTAATTCTTCTCCTAATACATGTCTTTTCTATTAGCCTACTTTAGAATATAATTTACCTTCTTTCCCCTCAATGGATCCTACAATGTGCCTTATTGGTAGGGATGATAATCCTCCTATTTGGGATGAACCTTTAGATTTGGATGTTTTACTCTCTTCCTCAGGACACCATTGTGGATGATCCCTTGGATAAATACATTGACTTATCCCCTCCTCACAAAGAAGCTTTGATACAAGAGGGTGATTTATTAATGGATGACATATTCATACATGATGATAAAAAACACTCCCCTTATGCGGACATCTTAGTGAAAGAAGATGATATTATAGATACTTTACCTCCATTTGAGATTCCCTCTAGTGATGAGGCATTAGTGGAGAATGATATGAATTGCCTTAATGCTCTCCCTTTTAGTGATGATCCTATGGAGAATCAAGATCTTACCTCATCTCCTCCTAGGATGTCCTCTTTGCTTCCTTCTTATGAATCTATTTGTAGTGTTCAGACAACTACCATGGTTTATCCCAAACCCTTGTTAACTGTCAAAGGTTGTCCTCGCATTAATATCAAATGTAAACCTATGGATTCTTTCAATGACCGTGATTCTATAGCTCACACGTATTTTACAGGGAGTAATCCTCAACCTAATCCACTGGTTTCTTCTTTTTTGCCACCTTATCAACCCTTTCTTCCTCCTCCACCCCATCTTCCTAGTAAGGAGTATGATTTGATAAACCAATTGCAAAATAGCCCTGCCAAGATTTCTTTATGGGAGCTTCTTCAAACTTCACCTACCTACTATGAAGCCTTTCAAAAATCTCTAGCAATTCTTCCTACTCCACCTCCTAATAAAGAGAACATCAATAACTTCTTACAATGCATGCATGCTACCCCGGTTCCTCCAGATATTATTTTTACTTGAAAGGATTTACCTTCTAAAGAAGTTCAGAATTAATATGATGCTCTTATGGTTGTTGTTTCTATTAATAAGAGTATCATTCATAGGACCTTGATTGATAATGGATTTGGGCTTAATGTTTGTAGCATGGACATGCTCAAAGTGATTAAAGTCGATCTTTCAACTATTCAACCTAACAATGTTCCTATACGTGGCTTTGATAACATTGCTAAGAACACTTTAGGCATCATTACCTTACCTAGCAAAGTAGGACCGGTCATCTTGAATACACCTATTGATGTTATGCATGGGCCTCTCAATTATAGCCTTCTTTTGGGTAGACCTTGGTTGCATGAGATGCACGTCATTCCTTCCACCCTTCACTATAAAGTCAAGTTTATATATAACAACAAGATGTATTCGCTTCATGCAAATGATGCACCTAATCCTTGTCTTAATATTCAAACCCACACTACTCCTATTCCTAATAGTAATCCTTCTTCCTCTGATGCTCTTCCTGGCGATGATTGGGAAACCTTGGATTTTAATCCTACCTTTATTGAATAGTATACCTTTATTGAAGAGTATAAGGTTAATGATCTTGATTTTATGAAGCAACAAAGAGAATTTGAACAATGAGTTTTTACTTCTAAAACCCTTCATAATAAATTTTTCGCTGCTTCTACCCACAATGAATTTTTTAAATCTACTAAGGATGATATTGTGACAACTGAGGTTCCATTGACTCCTAATATGGCTTCTTGTTATGGTCTTGGTTATCATTTCCTAGTTAAATAAGGATTTAATGGTCAAGGATGTGGTAAGCATAAACAGGGAATTCAAATGCCCTTACACATTAGGGGGCATGAGTATTCTTATGGATTAGGAGTTAAACCTCAACAACAACTCAATGTTAACAACATCTCAAATAACACTTGAAAACATGATGAACCTATGAAGGAATTTGACCAAGAAGTTCTTTTTCCTAAACTCCTTCATGCTAAGATGATTACTAGACCTAAATGCAAAAAAAAATGTAATTCACACTTGAAGACTCTTCCTTTTTGTTTATATCATAGATTTCATGATCACTCTACTAATGAATGTCACGCTTTACATTATAAGATTAGGAAGCTCATTGATAGTAACGTTATTTATATATCATGTGGAAATGAGTTATATTTCAATCTAGTTTGTTCTAAATAACATTTATGTTCCTATTATGGAGCTCAACATTATGTAAACAATGTTAGCCTATTACTTGGGGGCTCATTTTCTTACATAGTGTTATGAGTGATATAATAGGTCCTCTTACATTCTTGTTCCTACACTTGGGGGGAAAGGATACCACTTCTTTCAGAATCTTTGTCCTTGATCACAACCTATTTCATTATTTAAGATTGGGTTTCCATGGTTTCAATATATCTCTCACCTTGGAAATTAAATAGTGTGTATCCCTCACAAGGGTTACTTTTTCACTTCTTGCATGATATTTCTTTGCATTCATTCCTTCCATGGCCTCATAGGAGCTGTGACCTTCTTGGCTTGGACTGGGTGTTGTCTATGGATATTGTCTTGATGTTGAGGAAGGATTTATCCTTGTTCTTTTCTTTCCTTAACATGACAAAATAGTATGTTTTTTCCATCTTAAGTACGGGGGCATATATATGGCCTCCCTCACTCTATATTATTTATTTTTGTTCTAGCCTTTTTTTTTACAGCATCCTAAATCTCAGAATGTAATGCACATAAGTTGCTAAATCCTGAAGGGACACGCATTTCCAATTTTCAATATGGTAAATCTTGGAAGGTAATGCACATAAGTTGTTAAATCTTGAAAAGACACGCATTTCCAATATGCTAAATCTTCTGAAGCTAACGCACATAAGTTACTAAATCCTGAGGAGATGGGCATTTCATATTCATAGAGATACAAAAAGGTATATCTATGGCTTTCCAAAAGCCATCAAAAGAAGCACTATAATTTCAAGGCACAGTTTATGGGTGAACCTATTGGGCTCTCCCTCCAGGGTTATTCATGGTAAGGTTGGCATCTTACTTGGTGAGGTAATCACTTTCTCCTTTCTCTCTTTTCGCTTTCATGCTAGTAGGATTGGATCATGAAGCTATGTTATTTATAGTGTTTCTCTTGTCTTTCTTATGTAATCATTTACGATTATATGATAGATTTCCAAATATGATATTAGTATGAGAAATATTTATTAGCGAGGTTTCTTATGCTAATTGATTTGGGTTGTTTAGTACTAACCCTTGTTCTTTTGGTTTTCTCTTTTCACACCCTCGTGCGTGTATGTGGAGTTAGAATCCTTATCCTAGGGTCTTGTGTCCTTAGCTAAGTGTTATTTTATTTCTTTATGAATCCACTTGGATCTCTTCTTTCTTCTCCTTTACCAAGAGTTTGCATCGAGTCCATACTCTTGCTAAAGTGGGGGCTTAATGTATTGTCTTAAAATGAAAACACTTCCATTATAAGAGCATTTAGCCCTCTGAGTAGGTATTATTGGATCATGTCAAGCACCTTGAATGGGTCCTTGACTTTGATCTAGCTCTTTCCCCATCTTCCACTTCTTTTATGCACTTGATTCTTTTATTCTAGGTGAAATTTAGGTTAGGATCCTAAGGATTCTCCTTAATTTCCCTCTTCTATGGCTCTATTTTTTAGGTAGGAATTAAAAATAGGTCCTCCTAGCCTTCATCATATTCATCATAGGATTTTATGTCACTCCCCCACACTCTACCCTGTTCTGACATGATTTCTAGGTCTCCAGGCACTCTCGAAACCTCATATTAATGATTTTGTCATCTCTAGAATGAGACCCTAAGATCTGTAACCTCAAGGTCAATGATGACATAAAGGGGTCAAAGTCAACCTTGATTCTGAATTAGGTTGGGGTCGAGCTTGTCCTTAACCATGGGTTGACGTATCTAGGTCCCATGATTTCTATATGCGAGGTTTCTAAAAGAATTATTTTCCCACTTCCAAGTCGACTGTTTTGGTCTCCGAAATGGTAAACTCTCAAATTATATTTAATTTAGGTCCATTCCTAAAGGGTTGAGGCCTAATTAGAATTTAATTCCCCAAAGCAGACCCTGCAGAGGATTTTTCCCTAGATCACTATAAAAGGAAGCCTTCCTCTCTCATTTTATACATCCAGTTTTGTGAGAGCATCCATTATCAAGTGGAAAATGTCTCCATCAAGCTTTGCAATCTCCTCTCTCAAGATCTCAAGGTGATCAAGCAAGCATTCATTCAAGAAATCATCCTCTTCTCCATTCATGTTCTCCATTGAAGATCAAGTATTCAAGCATTGAAGCCTTTTGAAGGGGTTTGGTTCAAGCACTCAAGATTCATCATTCAAACCCTAGATCTAGTCATCATGATGGTGTGATCTTCCTTCAATATCCTTTTTTCCATCTTCAAGATCCATTCATTCTTCCCTTAAGGTGGATTCCAAGCATACAATAATGGAGGTTTGATTTACATTTATTGATGTTATGTTCAAGCTTTCATATTAACATAGCTTTGTTGTTAGATCTACATCTACTACTTGCTAGCATTCTCTATTTCAATTCCATTATTAAGTTTGATTCCAAACTATGGTTTGACTAAGGAAAACCCCTACTCCAACAAAGAAAATAATTTTCTTGTAGGTACAAGTGCGGAACTGGGCATCTGTGCTTAGATTTGGATACCCTTTTCAAAGAGATTCTGAGATCTACAAACAAAATCAAAGGCGACCTTCAGAATAAAAATTTATCCTTTGACCTTTTATTGGGGTCAATGACTACCTGCTATCAGAAAGACAAAATATTTCTTGGTTTTCTTTCTCTCGGTATTTCCAGTTTTGGACAGGTTGCAGAATTGCCCGAAAATTTACATAGGCAACATAAAATAGCCATTTCCAAATTAATTTCATCACGAGGTATGTATCTTACTTTATCTAATTTCAAGTATTTTCAAGATTTACATTCTTACAAATTCAAATGTATGTGTAAAATATTAACTTTGGGTTCTCTTTTATGTGCAAACCATTGTTCTAGGAACCCATCCATATTTTATATCTTACACATAATCTCCCATTTGACCCTTAGAGGTGGCTTAAGAGGTCCCTTAGGAATAGGGATTGTCTCTTGACTTGGTTGTTGAGAGGACATGTGGTCATGAGACTAAGTCTTACGAGCACACACATCTCTTAAGAATAGGACATGTGTGGGTTAGGAGAAATATGAATAAATAATTAATAATAATTATTTATTTTAGCCAAAGTGATGTGTCAAGTGACTAGGTAGATGAGGTGGACTAGGGGACTTAGTCATATTTAGGTGATTGTATATTTAATTAAATCACTTTAATAAGACTAATTAGAAGACTTAGGATAGAGGAATAAACTATAGTAAATTTACTAAATAAAGTGAATAATTTATTTAATAAATAGAGGAATAAATATTAATTAAATAATAAATATTTAATTAATTAATGAAGCCATTTTTAAGTGTATACATTTTGCCACTCTTTTAAATAATGTGCTTGTCACATTGTTTCAAAGAAAATCAAGTATTTTGCCCCAGACAATGTCCCAGATGACCTATGCATGCCCCCTCAAGAGATTGATTGATACAAATGATTTATTTTGATTTTAGATTTTTATGGTTGATTTGGATTTCCTTTTTTGTAGTTTCAACAATCAATCTCTTGTAGAATGCAAGGGGAATAGAGAAATAATGGGGTGAAACAGGTGAATGACGGGAGATAGGGTTCACACACCAAGCATATCGGGTCTACAGGCTATAAATAGAGCTAAGGGGTCCACAATAGGCTCATTATGCACACTTGTCATTTGGAGATTGGAGCTAGAGAGAGCGAAGAACAGAGCCATCAGGATGTCATTCCCGCTGTCAGATCACCGCTTCGAGAGGGCCAGACATTTCTAGTGACCACCTAATTCAGGTGAACCGGTAGGTGATTCGATCCTCTTTGTCAATTTGTGTTTTGCAGCATCATAGATTAGGATTTTAGCATGGTTAGGATAGATTGAATGATAGAAGTAGATTAGAAATTTTTATGTTTATGGGCGAAGAATGAATGCGCAGTTGCAGCGTAGCAACTACCCATGTTTGCGTAGAAAATTAAAACTTATGCGCATTCCTTTAGGGAAGTTGCACATTCATACAAGAGGAAAATTAGTGTTGCGCAAGTATGATTTAAAAGTGTAGATATGTAGTTTCTGCGCATGTGTGTAGAATTTTTGCGCAAATGTATAGGAAAACTGCACATATGTTAAAACCTGTGCAAATGTTAAAGTATGCTGCGCATGCATGTTTCAATGCTACACATGTGTTTTAGATGGTATAATTTGGTCAAAGTAGATAGTCAATTAGGTCAAATGTGATGTCAATAAGCCGATATTATCTATCGGTAGTTGATTTAATCGATTTGATGCAAGATAGGCAACATCAAAGCATGGTCACTAGTTAACTAGTCTTGAATGTAGATAATTGATAGAATTATCAGTTGAAACATGTGATGAACATGTTTGAAATTGATATGATAGGATAGATAGATTGATAGATCATTTTATCGACATCTGATAGCTTGATTTTTGTTGATTTGAATAGGAGGATATCACTGATATTCTGATGTCATGGGAGAGATATCCTGTCACACAGAATTTGAGACTAGCGCTGTCAGAGACAGATAGATTTTTTATTGGTGCATCTAGTTTATATCATGTCATCTACACACCCGAGATTCAAGGGAATCTCAGTATGATGACAGCCTTAGCAGAGAGATGGCACTCAGAGATGAGTACTTTCCATCTTCCAACAGGGGAGATGACAGTTACACTAGAGGATGTATATCACATCCTTCGGCTTCCTATCACAAGGCAGTTAGTACAATATGATCGAGACATCGGAGTCTCAGAGTGTAGAGTCGTATTTGGGGATGATGATATTGATGAGGGAGAGATTAGTTGGGAGGACATGGTTGATTTGTATGATCCTCTACTAGTGATTCTAGCAAGTGCGATTGGGGGATTTATATGTCCAAATCGTAGGTCACATGGATTTGCAGTGGGATGGGGCCACACACTATAGCGGATGATGGATGGGACCCAATTTTCCTAGGGTGTGTGTTTATTAGCACATCTTTATCATGATTTGCATCAGGTGGTGTACCATAGAGGTGCATCTCTATCAGCAGGTGTAACACTGCTCCATGTATGGGCATGGGAGCATATCTCAGTGACTAGACCAGTAGCAATCAGATTTCATGGCGTAGGTCAGCCCTACATACATTTATACTCAGCTTTGTCTCAAGAAAAACTGGGACATTTAGAGTTCTGGCGATACACTTTTGATACTTTAGATATAGTGACATGGAGTCCATACCTCGAGTGTGAGCCTTGGGATGATGAGTGGCAGCTGAGATTTTGTTTTTAGTCATGATGGCTGATAGGGCAGATGCCCTTCATTATTGAGAGATAGCTGGTTAGTCGAGTCCTATGCCAGTTTGGCAGGATCCAAGGGATGCCTCAGGAAGTGACTGAGTTATCTAGGATGCATCAGGAGAGGAAAGACTGGGGGCCCGTGGTATCTTTCGATGTAGTGAGGAAGGAGTTTTTGGACATGCCATTCTAGGTATGGACTATGAGGTAGACAATTGTAGACCCTGGGATGATGGTAGATCTTGAGTAGCATTTGAGAGAGTTCCCTGTGCCATGATTGACTAATCTTACTACGAGGCCACCAGAGAGGGATCCCATAGACAGACGTCAAGGGATAATTCATGGATGAGATAGACAAGGATGAGGGAGAGGAGGTCGTGGTGACAGAGGAGATGGTGATGGAGGAGGTGGAGGAGATGGAGGAGATAGAGGAGATGGAGGGAGAGGGCAGAGAGTGGGACCACGGATGAGAGGATGCAGTGTGAGGTAGAGAGGATTGATGCCACCCCTAGCTAGATAGGGATGGAGACAACCTCTGGTACAGCCAGCAGCAGGAGCTCCTTTATAGGTACTAGTAGCATAGGTACATATACTAGCTACCCTAGTATAGGGTCTAGCTGTACAGGCACACGTATCGATACAGGAAACATAGGGACTAGATGAGGTATATGTCATATTAGCTCAAGATGGAGTGGTACAGGGTGGAAAGATCCACGATGATATCCAGGATGATCAGGATATACAAATGCTAGATGTGGGGGCACAGGAGGAGTAGGAAGACATGGACATTGGGCGACAGGATCCCTTTTTATAGAGAGATACTACTGAGGAGGAGGAGCCAGATATTGATGCACTACTACTTTGACTAGTAGTAACATAGGTACAGGTAGACCATGTTCCCAGCCTAGAGAAATGGATTGAGAGACTAGAGAGTAGATGGATATACTTAGACATGAGTGGGATACAACTATTGAGAGACTCGAGGAGTCAGAGATGTTGTTGGATGAGTTGTAGTGGACAGAGGATATGGGTCCTCATGGAGATAGCTTGAGAGCCATGATACGTGTGGGGAAGGAGATATCCTACTGGCAAGAAGCTTATAGATAGGCAGTCCCGAGGGGTCAGTGGATTGGGAGCTATAGAGAGAGCTCATTTGCAGTAGGTATAGAGACATGATAGAGATAGGCTTCTAGGGCTAGTGGAGGAATATCATCATGACCTCCTAGAGCATCTACAAGATCTAAAGATCAGGTAGGTCCATCAGTTCTAGGTTCAGGTGCAGTAGGATAGGGCTTTATTGCATCTTGCAGATAGTGACAGACAGAGCCTGGAGGCAGTGGGTCATAGATACCACTTGTATACACATTCTTGTATTTTTAGCACTTCATTATGTTATTGACTTGATATACATGACATCTGGACACATGGTTGTATATTTTGTATCATTGGATATTGGACAATTTATATGTTTTATGGACTGTTTATATGATTGATTCTATATGATGATGCAGTTCTATCATGATTTTCTTTCTTTATATGTATACATGTGCGTAATAACATATGCAGGATGTGATGATTTTTACTTTGATATGCATAGTGTTTATGTTATATGATGCAAATGGTTTATATAATGAGTAATGAATCTTAACATGTGATGGATACATTGATTATGTCTTAAATGATTTCTAATGCAATGTTATGTGATTACTAATGCAAATGATGAAAATAAAATGAAAGATATATTACAAATGATAATGTATGTAAATGAACTATAATGTACCTAAAAGATAATGAGATAAAATGATAACTAAAATGATGACAAAAAGAACCTAAATGAACCATGTAAAATGATTGTAAGATGCAAGTTTAAATGTTTAATGTTTTTGTTGTCCAAGAATCCTCAACATAAAATAACCATGTATTTGACACAAGAAGAATGGACTAGGATAAAAGATAACCTAAAAGGATAACCTACAAAAACTCTATAAAAGGAAAATGGATATATGAGTTTATGAGAAAATTTTGAATGCAATACAAAATGAAGTACGAAATGAGATATCTCCACAACTTTAGGTAACATCTTGAAACTTCATAAATAGCTGGAATTTGATTCTCATCATTGAGCTCATTATGATGCAAGGAAATGCAAGCATCAAGGTATAATTAAACCAGGATGACCTAAACACTTCTTGCATGGAGTTTAATATAGAAAACTTGACAAGCATCTAGGTTTTAATGAACCGAGATGACTTGAGTTTCATTTGCATAACAGAAAAGGAATACTTTATGAACCCTCCATCAGGGAACAAATATTTGGAGTCGAGGTATGTGCTGGCATATCACCATCAATAGCAATTGATAAACATGATTTGTATGTTGTCAAAACTATTAAATGGATGAAGGCACTAACACACAGACACCCCAATTACTTATTCCTTCGACTTCATTGGAAGGATACCCACCAAACAACAATCAAAGAAAAATATCATGCCCCATCCTGGCCATTCTAATCAATGACATATGGGAGTTTTAAAACTCATGTCAAAGATATACCATAATAGCATAGGAAACATAATAACAATGAAATCCATATATGAATGCACAATTTACAACAAACCAATCTAACATGCCTGCCATGAATATACATTTCTTTTTGCCAAAAGATAGATTTAAGATATGTTGATCAGGTCAATTGATGATATACAAATAAGAGGCCATGTTGGGAAAGATAGGTCATAGATTATGATTCAGGATAAGGATAGCATCGTGTGAGAACATTTGATTGCGTTTGTATGCCTGGTGAAAAATACTCCATTGTTGTCCTCTAAGAGTCATGACTATCATAGATCCACTTCCCAAACTAGGTCGAGGACATGCCCCCAGCTAGGTGATGGACTGACTTATTATGGATGAAGAAGGATAGGACAAGACTTAGGTGAAGACCAAGATACAAGACCAAGATATGATAGGATTTTATTATGGATATGTATAGTGAATGGTGTTATGAATTGGCAATTTTATTATGATATGTACAAGGTGAAGACAGTTACATACAAGTCACTTTATTGCGGATATATACAATGGACAGACACACTAGAATAATCTTAATAGATAGAGGAGCTAACATGATACACATGGCACCTGTTTACCAGGTTTTCACCACATGCTTTTATTGCACTTTTTTCATTTTTTTTCTATTTTTTTTGTCTTTTTTTTTTTTTCTAATTTTGTAATATACACTATATAGATGCCCCTTGCATTGGGATCTTAAGCATAGAACTTCTTAAGATGAATACTTTTAAGAGGTTCATCCAAGGGATCAACTTTAGGTGTAGATAACTCATAAGCCCCAGAACCATATACTGCTATAACTACAAAGGAACCTAACCAGTTGAGTTCGAACTTTCCTTTCTTTTCCCAATGTTGTTGATTCTTTGGATTCTCTCTAAGGACAAGGTCACCCACCTAAAAATCTCTAAAATTGACCTTACTATTGTACTGGTGGGACATGCACTGCTAATAAACCTTTAAATGATCATAAGCTCATTGACGGTGCTCATCCAGCAATTCTAGTTCAGTTAGTCGTGTTACTCTATATTCTTCATCTGGAATCAAATCTTTGAGAGAAACATGAAGAGATGGTAACTCAACCTCGAGGGGCAGGATAGCTTCAGAGCCGTAAACAAGGGAATATGGTGTGGTTCCAGTTGGGGTTCAGATGGATGTACGATAAGCCCACAACATTGGGTTGAGTTGGAGATGCCAGTCACGGCCAAAATCATTGACAGTCTATTGTAGCATTTTGACAATGGTCTTATTAGACACCTCAGCTTGACTGTTACCTTGAGGATAATAGATGGTAGAAAAGTTATGGGTGATATGGAATTTTTTTCATAGCTCATCCATGTCCTGATTTTGGAATTGCTTCCCATGATCAGTGATAAGATACATAGGTATACCATGACTGCAAATGATATAGTTTAGGATAAACATGGATACTTGTATGCTAGTGGCGGTAATGAGTGGAATGGCCTCAATCCATTTAGTAAAATACTCTGTGGTAGTAATAATCCATTTGTGACCATTGGAAGAGGGAGGGTTGATAGCACCCACGAGGTTGAATCCCCACTGACTAAATGGAAAAGTTGTTGTAAAAGGATGTAACTCTTGTGTTGGAGCATGAATAAGGTTTCCATATATTTGACATTTCTTGCATGCTCTAGCAAAATGAAAGGAATATGTTTCCATGGTAGGCCAAAAATAACCCATATGCATGAGCTTCTTAGCCAAAGATGAACCACTTGAATGAGTTCAACAAATACCCTCATGTACGTCTCGCAAGGCAATTTGAGCCTCATCTTGTTCTAGACATCGTAAAAGAGTACCATCAAGACCTCACTGATATAGGGTTTTAGATATTATAAGGTAACGGGAAGTTTGGCGAAGGAAGGTTTGTTTTTGGTTACGAGATATGTCAGGTGGGATATTGTTATTCTTTAGATAGGAATAGATATTTCCTTAAATAAGGGAATCACTTCCAATAAGATGACATATGATACTGGTGTCAGTATCATCATACGCAGGATAAGTCAAGGATTCCACTAGGAACTCAAAACATGTCTTAGTATCATCTGTATCAAATAGAGAATTAATTTTTGCGATACCATCTGCAGCTTTGTTGTCATTTCTTGGAATCTTCTCAAAAGTGATAACCTTAAAGTAATTCTTAAAATCATCTACCATACGCTTATATGGTAATAGCTTATCATCCTTTGTTTGATATTCATTAGTAACTTGATTGGTGATTAATTGAGAATCTCCATAGACATTTGATTCATTGACTCTCTACTGTAATGCCATCTTGAGACCAATCAGCAAAGCCTCATATTCAGCTACATTATTAGTACAAGGAAATAGTAGCTTATAAGATTTTGGAATTGTATAACCTTGTGGTGTAATAAATAAGATGCTAGCACTAGAACCCTGTTGAGTATAAGATCCATCAAAATAAAGGTTCCAGGCTTGAGTAGACAATGTCAAGATATGAGCATCTAGAAATTTTGTAGATATTGGTTGATCATCTTTCAAAGGTGAATCAGCCAACTGATCTACTATAACTTGTCCTTTAATTTCCTTTCTATCGATGTACTCAATGTCAAATTCACTAAGCAACATGACCCATTTAGCTAGCCTCCCTATTAATGCTGTCTTTCTTAGAAGATACTTCAAAGGATCAATCTTTGCCACTAGCTTGATAGAATGAGACAACATATAATCTCACCATTTTGTGAAGCAAAGACAACTGCGAGACAAGCTCTTTCAATAGGTGAATAATTTAGCTCATACCTCACCAAGGTGCGACTGATATAATAGATGGCTTTCTCTTTTCTGTCATGATCCTGTTGAGCAAGAAGAGCACCAAAAGAAACTTCTATCATTGAAATATAAAGCAAGAGTGGCTTTCCTGGAATTGGTGACATTAATGTTTGAGGATTGGCCAGATATTGTTTAATTTTATTGAAAGCCTCTTCACATTTATCATCCCATTGAAATAAGATATTTTTATGCAGCAAGTGTTGAAAGGGATGACTTCGATCTGCTAGTTGAGAAACAAATCTTCAGATAGATTGAAGACATCCTTGCAAAGATCTTAACTGACTGATATTAGTGGGGGAAGCCATCTCCATTATTGATTTGACTTTTTTTGGATCTACCTCGATTCCTTTAGCTGACACAATATACCCCAATAGTTTACCAGATGTAACTCTAAATGCACATTTCTTTGGATTGAGTGGAATCTGATACTTTTTCAGCCTGATAAAGATTATATTCAACAACTTTAGATGACCAGCTCTATCTTTTGATTTTGCTAATATATCATCAACATAATCTTCCATAATGGTATGCATCATATCATGAAAGATTATGGTCATGGCTCTTTCGTAAGTCGCTCCAGAATTTTTAAGGCCAAATGGCATCACATTCCAGCAATATGTACCCCATGGACAAGTAAAAGCAATTTTTTCCTAGTCTTCTGGCACAATTTTGATCTGGTTATAGCTAGAAAAACCATCCATTAGTGATAACATTTCATGCCCAGCTGTTAGATCAAAAATAATCTAAATATTAGGTAGAGGGAAGTCATCTTGGGACAAGCCTTGTTAAGATCTCAGAAATCACTACAGATCTGGATAGACTTATCTAGTTTTGAGATAGGTACGATATTTGAAATCAAATCAGCATAATCAATAGCACGAATGAATCCAACATCTAAAAGCTTTTTGAATTCTGCTTTAACCATGAGTGCTATGTGTGGATGCATCTTGCAGAGCTTCTGTTTAACTGTCTTTACCCTTGTCTGATAGATAAATGATGCATAATGAGATTAGGATCAAGCCCAGGCATATTAGCATAGGACCAAGCAAAGTTGACTTGTCTCTCTTTGAAAAAAATTGCAAAAACTTCTTTCTCCATTGCTATCAAGGATACACGTAGACTCCTTTGTTCCAATGTTAAGAGGTACTATCGGTTCAATAAGAATGAAAGATTTCTTTTGATACAGATAATCAGGAAGAGTGTCAATCCTTCCATTATCAGGCACCTTAGAGAGGTTTTCACCATTAGATGCGTAATTTCTTTCTACTTTTTTTGGATCTAATACTGTCACAAAGTGGTTTTCACCATTAGATCTATTTATGATTTTGATATTTTTGTGACTGAAAGGATTGGCACCCTCACCAAAATAGGCCATGTCATTAAGATCGATGGGTAATCTTAACTTGTGATCTCCTGGTAGTAGATGATCCCGTACTCCTAGATAATCAATAATAGCATCATCATTATGGAAAATGTCAAGCTCAGGATAATCTAAAGAATCCCAATCAATAAGGTCCAAACATACAAGTGGCATGGGATTGTTTGGATCTGGCTATAAGACGGAAAGAGTATTGGTGGAAAAATATTCAAGTTTAATGATAGTATTAGCAAGGTCTATCTTGATACTCTCATTTGAATCATATATTGCAAGATAAAGTTCACTTTCCTCACTATCATCAAAAGCCGTATTATGTGGAACTAACCCTAGTGTATCAGTCATTGATCTTGTCCCCTCATGAGAATCGGTATTATAACATTGGACAACATCAATTCCTTTATCACTAGTTCCATCAGATAAGATATCCCATTCATAGTCATTAGAACCAGAATCATCGACATGATCCCCAAGTCGATCTATCATTTCCATTGTGATTCTTCTTTTTTTAGGATCTACATACTTACCATCTTTCCTGAATTGCAATGTCAAAGCCTTTGATACTTCATGGAAAGGTGTTAGCTTAGTTTTACCTTTTGAGTCTTTTGATTCTGCCTTTTTATAGCCTAAGCCTGTAGTGTCTCTCTGATAATTGGGATTTTGCAATATTGGTTGGATGACACCTATTATTTGTAATCCTATAGGTCCACTACCTCAGTATCCCATCTTCTGTAACAAGGCATACCCTTTTCCATAGACATCTGGAGATATATTCTCATGTTTATCATCTACTTCAGTTTTCTATGGCTTGAGAAAATGGTTGGCATTTCATTCTATTGCCTCTTGTGATATGGTGCCCCCACTTATTAATCTATCATAAACAAGTGTAGGAGGGGGCTCCATTTGTTGTCTGGTGATTAAAGATCTCCCATATGAATGAGAAGATAAAGGCAATTTAGTGAGACAAAAAGATTGACCTATAAAATACTCTCCCATGCCTTGTTCTTTAATATCTATTTTGATCCCTTTTGTCTTAGAAGTTGAGGCTATATTACTAGGATCATGTGATGTAGTTGCAAAAGAACCAACATGGTTATGAGGAACCAAAGAATCATTAGCTGTCTTCATAGTGTTGCAGTACTGAAATGGATTAGGATCACCTTTAATAGTTATTTCTTGTGCTTCATGGGGAAATTTTAGACATTGGTGATAAGTTGAAGGTACAACTTGCATAGAATGAATCCAAGGTCTCCTCAAAAGGATATTATAAGAAAGATCCATAACAAGAACTTGTCAAATCACATCTTTAATTACAGGACCAACTCTGATAGGTAAAACAATAGATCCCTTAGATGACCTCTCTTGTTCATCATAAGCTTTGATGGTGATTTTCTTTTTGGATCTACAACATTCTTAGAAAATCCGAATGCAAGGACTAGTTTCAAAGTACATATATTCAAGCCAGCTCCTCCATCTATCAAGACTCTTTTAATTTTATGGCTTTGTACAAGAACCTCTATGTGGAGTGGTGCATTATGGGGTTGGTTGATAGCTAAATCATCATGCTCAGTGAAGGTTAGCTAATGCGGAGTTGTTAAGTGTCCTACCATAGCTTGGAACTGATCACGATCTATAGTTGTGGGGACCTGTGTTTCTAAGAGAGCTTTCTCTAGGATTTCTTTATGAGTTGGTGACAAACGTAAAAGCTCTAAGATAGATATCTGGGCTAGTGTTTTCTTTAATTGTTCCAAAAGATTGTATTGGTTGGAAACATTAGGCATAGACTTTGGAACATAAATAGGTTTATTCTGAGAATTGTTTGATTTCGACGTGACACCTTGAAGAGTAACCTTGGACTGAGCTCGAGTAGTAATATTAATGGGTTGAATCTCTGATTTATCTTTTATAATGATCACATTGGCATAATATTCAGAAGGATGACACTCAGAGATATTACCAGCATATTTATAGTTTGTAGTAGTATAATTGGCTTGGTTATCACCTTTAGCATTGGAAGAGCTTCCTTCTTCATGCTCAGGAAGTGGATCTCTAAAATTCATATGTGATTCATTTGAGGTATGTCCATCTACACTGATTTCATCATTGTCAATTAAGTCTTGAATCACGTTTTTGAGTCATTGACAATCATTCATTTTGTGGCCCTGCCCTCTGTGGAATTCAAAATAATCATTATCATTCCACCAAGAAGGTTTTACCCTAGGTTCAAAATCTCTAGTTTCAGGAAGTTGAATGAGTTTCTTCATAATTAACTTTCGTAATGCAGATTCCAGAGATTCCCCCAAAGAAGTAAAGTTTCTTCAAGGTGACATGAAAGGCAATCTTGGTTTTGATGAATTCTTGTTGATATTTTGATTGGCAGATTGATTTCTATAAGTAGCTTGAGTAGCATTAGCCTTGCTAGTGAGATTCAAAAGAGGTTTTGTTTGTTTAACATTGCTATTATCCATAATCCCATCATTGACAACATTTTTGTTCTTATTCAAAAATTTGGGCTTGTTGTTGTTGTAATTATTGGAATTGGAATTTGAAGGACCAACATTATCTTCGGAATAAAGTTTGATCTCACCTTTTCTGACCATGGCTTCCTCAATTTTGATACCATTTTCTATGAGCATGTTAAAATTCAGAGGACATTGCAATTGGAACCTATAGCTCATTTCTAGTGTAAGATTATGCACAAAGATATCCATCTTTTCTTGTTCAGGAATTGATCGTGGATATTTGGCAAACAATTGACGCCATCTTTGCAAAAATGTAAGGAAGGGTTCTCCATTCTTTTGATGTGCATTGCAAAGATCAAGCATAGTGACCTCATGTTTGATATTATATCAGTAATGAGTCACAAATTTGTCAAGAAGTTCATTGAAAGATTTAATGCCCGGGGGTAGTTTGGAGAACCATTCCATAGCTTGTCCTCCTAAATTATGTGGAAATAGTCACATAAGATATGTATCATTGTGGGCGACTTCAATACAAGTAGGACAAAACTCATGAATATGGTCTTGTGGATCCGAATTCCCTTTGTATTTATCAAATTTTGGTACCTCAAAATGAGGAGGTAATGGAATCATTGCTAAACTCTTATCAAAGGATAAGGGCAGCTATCATCCAAAGAGTATTTCTTGGTTGATGATCGAGTATGGATGTCACGGATTTGCTGTTGAAGCATCTAGATTTGTTGTAGGACTGGATCCATAGAGTTAGCATTCCCTTGAGTATTTTGGGAAGCATTTTGGTGATGAGAATCATGAGAAGCATTGTATTGTTGATTGTTTTGGAAAACATTTGATTGTTGGTTGGTTTCCTTTGCTCCTTGAGAATGTCCATCTTGAGAATTCTTAGAATTTTCTTGATTATTGGTGTTAGACGGTTCTCTAAGATGGGACACATCAAAATAAGTTGGTAATTTAGCTCCTTGTTGAGCTAACATTAGAAAATACATTTCTTTATCAAGGCCAAGAATTCTCTACATGACTTGAAAAAAATTAGGATCTTGGGTAGCATCCCTAAGTTCTTCATCAGTAGGTTATTCATTTGCAGTAAAGAATGAAGTCTTCTTTGGAGGTTCTTTTGACCAAGGGTTCTCTTCATTTTTGGTATTCTTCTCCATCTTGCCTAGGGATTCTGGATTAATTGGTTGTTTAAGTTTTTGAGATCGAGTTTGAACCATAAACATGTAAAAGATGGTTGTGAGATGAAATATTTTTGATGAAAAGATATGTAAAAACAATTTGATAGAAAGGTGATTTGAAATAGTGTTGAGAATTGATGAAACAACTTGATTAAATCTAAGCCAATAGGAATAATGGATTTCCCTATGATAAGACAAAGAAAAACCAAGAGACAATAACCTAAGCAAGTTTGATTAAGGATGATAAATCTTGATATGATAAAACTTACAAAGATCAAAATCTGGTAGATAAGATGATGTTTCAAAACTAAATTCAGAAATTGATAGATTGGAAGAAAAGATTTGATGAGAAAAAGATAATGAAAAATGATGGAAATGGTCAAACTAAAGATCAAATGCTTGTGTAAATCAAATTTTTATCCAGAATCTTTCTAATGATGTAAATGGGTATCTGAAAAGATGATTTTGAAATTCTCAATATCTATGAAATTTCTCTGTGTTGTAAATGCGCAACAACGAATGCCTAGGACAGTTTGATATATTCATAGAAATTAGAAACAAATGCGCAACAAGTTTGAAAAATGCGGACTAACATATTCAAATGCATAGAATAGTGTGATAAATGCACAATAGTTTTTTATTAATGTGCAGAAAATAAGGATAAATGCGCAACTTTTTGTATTCTGTTTATTTTTTAGCTTTCATGTGGAAAATTTTGTTTTTCTGATGTTTTCTAATTTTTTTGGAAAAAGTAAAAATGCATAGACACACACACGTAAGACGGAAATAATTTTAATCTAACTATTCTAATATGAATGCACAAACATGCTTACAATCCTATGGTTGGCAAGGACAATATCTGTTGAATCCCCACTAGGATAATAAAATCTAGCCATGCAAATTCATAGTGGATATCCTAGGAACTTGGAGGCACTGGCTCCTCCTTACGGTGCACTCACTTCTCAGGCACACCAAGTTTCGAATTCAATGGGTCATTACTTCCAAAAGAACTGCTATCTCTACTATGAACTGTGAGTAATGTGGGGTTTCTTCACAAGCTTGGGTGACTCCTTGAGCCAGCAGATAGAAGGTTTTTGGCAACTATACAAAAGTTTTTAATGAGGACATTCATTCAGGTGGTTGTGATCAAGTCATTTTCCCAATTAAGGGGGCTCTCCCAATCCTTTCAAAGCAAGACTTTCACCTCTACTAAGCAGGACTTTAGCACACCACTAGGGTACTGGAGGAGATTTTTGTTGCCACAATGAATTCACACTTATCTAATGTGAGATTAATCACACTAGCATTTTTTGTATACTGGTTTGGAAGGGCTTGGCTTTAGCCTATTACCAGTTGGGTCGTTCCTTGGGGTGAGTACCTCATTTCCCACCAAAGACCACCCTTTAAAAATTATAACAGTTTCTCTTACACCCACGGTCCATGAATGGCGAGGGGAGAGGATACGTTGTTATAATTTTGGGATTATAGAAAGCTTTTAAGAAAGACACAACAAACACTTGAATCTATGCTAAAGAAGACACACAAAGCAAAAACATGTCTTTTTTTAAACCCAAACAAGATTATAGTTTATTTTGCAAACCCCCTAGCAATCCGCAATCAAACTGTTAGAAAAATTGTTTTAGCAATGGGGTCTTCAAAAATTACATCCTGCAAAACAACCTAAAAACTACCAGAATGAACAGACACTTGTTAAAGATTAGAAAAGACTAAATAAGTTTTGAAAAATTGAATGTAAACTACAAAATGAAACAAATGCATAGAAACAGTAGACAAATGCATAGAAAATCTAAATGGATGCATGACAAAATGATCTAAATGCACATGCAGATCATGTAGATGCGCAAAAAGTATGGATGCACCATACAAGTGAATAGATGCATAGCTCTGTTGAATCAATGCACAACAATTTAATAGAAAACAAAAAAAAAAGAATTAAAAAAATGCAATTGTGTGTTCGAAAATGGATGCGCAACTGAAATGAATGGATGCACAGGAATCGGGGATGAATGTGGAGAAAGAACCTATAGAAAAATATGCACACGGAAAAACTAAAAATTGAAAGTGAAATTTTGTGGGTTGCCCCATGGTGGGCACCAAAAATGTATGCAAATTAGATGTCTACTTACTAGAGATGATAAATTAACTATTTGAAAGCCAATAAACCAATCTAATGCAACACAATGAAGAATGCAATGTAACTATAAAATGATGAAACTAATTAGATTACCTTCACCTACCAATGTAGCTTGTCTCCATTGTCCTCCTAGCCTTGATTTCTTGGATGTGTTGAGCTCTCAGATTTCTAGTTTGAAGCTCCTTGCCCAAAATGTCACCAAAGTGTGGAGATTGAATGAAATGAGTGCACAATAGCTTATGCAAATCTAATGGATGGAATGCAAGTGAAATGAAGATAGTATGGATGCTTGAATGCTTGACTGCTTATTCTCTATTACTTCTATTCTCTCACAAAGGGGAAATGAGGCTCCTTTTATAGATTTTTGGAAGACCTAGGCCTAGGTGGCACAATCCTATGATTGAGAATGAAAGGTGAGAGATCCTAAGGCTATGATTGACTTTGTTGAAGGAGTTGAGAGAAAGGGGGATGTAGTTGGAATGTGAGAGGAAGAATAGGGAAGATGTTCCTCTCACATTGACATGGAGAACAAGGTGGAAGGGAAAGACACATGTCAAGTGTCTCACGAAGACCAAAGAGAGAAAGAAGGAAAGACCTCTTCTTCATGAGGACTCTTTGTACAAGTGTCCCATGAGTCACCTTTGACCCTTAGAGGTGGCTTAAGAGGTCCCTTAGGAATAGGGATTGTCTCTTGACTTGGTTGTTGAGAGGACATGTGGTCATGAGACTAAGTCTTACGAGGCCACATATCTCTTAAGAATAGGACATGTGTGGGTGAGGATAAATATAAATAAATAATTAATAATTATTATTTATTTTAGCCAAAGTGATGTGTCGAGTGACTAGGTAGATGAGGTGGACTAGGGGACTTAGTCATATTTAGGTGATTTTATATTTAATTAAATTGCTTTAATAAGACTAATTAGAAGACTTAGGATAGAGGAATAAACTATAGTGAATTTACTAAATAAAGTGAATAATTTATTTAATAAATAGAGGAATAAATATTAATTAAATAATAAATATTTAATTAATTAATGAAGCCATTTTAAAATGTATACAACAGTATTTTCCAAGATAAAATTTGGGTATTTGTCTCTACTTTATCTACTTCAGACCTACTTATTTAAGCACTAAGGCTCCTTCATTTCTTTTCTTTCAATCTACAATTCCATTTATCATTAAGTCTAGGTTTCATTTCATAGCTGGTAGTTTTTTAAGAAAGATCTTTTTCAAAGGAAAATAAGAAAATGGGTACTTGTCAATCAACAACTAATCCTGGAAAAAAATTCATTGAAAGGGCATACAAATTCTCATAAGAAGCTCCATTAGAACCAATGATTTAATAAAACCCAAGCACACCTTAATTTTATTAGTTACAGTAAAAGAAACTTTTGTACTATTCCGTTTGAGCCAATCAAGGGTAGTAAAATCCAAAATAATACCAAGCTGTCCTATTCCTTTCTTAAATATATGGTAAGTTTTCTAGGAAAAGGAGGCAACAAGTAGTTTCCCATGGTATTGGACATGCACATTCCACCAAATCAAGGAGTTAGCTAAACTAAATCCATGTTATAATGAATAATTTCTCCAATTTAGAAAATAAAAAACTTGTTTCCAAGCTTGCTAAATAGATTACAATGGGAAATAGGCTTTAACATAGAAAAAGGTGCAAATAAATTTTATCTACTCAGACCTCAACCTACCACTTATTATTCATATCAGCAAGACCTATTTGGTGATGCACAATTATTTTTCATTGATCATGTACCCTGACACAACTCTTATTATGCACTTTGTAGCCAAACAAATTCCTTGTGTTTGTTGATCCAAAAAACCTAATCCTCCTTTACTTTTTACATCTCGATACAATGTAGCTAAGAGGAAGCTCTAAAGGCCAAATTGTCCATCCTCGTTAGTGGATAGGAATTGGAAAATAAGCTTAATGAGATATTCATAGCCTTTTTTAGAAGGCGTCCAACAATAATAGTAATAGACTTGAGAAGCTAATTTTTGTTTATTGTACTTGAATTTTTCTGGCTAGTGAATGATACTTATTACCCCAATTGAAGGTTTTTATGTTAAATTTTGTGGTAAATTAATTTTACATGTCACCAAGAGAAATCCTAAATCCAAAGGGGACACAAAGGTATTGAGTAATTTACCCATGTAAAATTTATTTCGATTCTATTGAAATCCATTCTAGAACTAGATTCAGTTGTATCATTAAAAATTTGGTTTTATAATGATCTAATTTAGAGCCACAAACATAGCAACATAGATCCAAGACCTCCAAGGCATGCCTAATTTCCAATTTAGTGTTTTGAATAAGGAGAAAACTATCATCAACAAAGTGTGAATTAAGAACAACTACATTGTTAGGGATACAAATACCTTTAATTATACCTTTGTTTTCTTATATCATTCAAAAGATTACTAAGAGCATCAATTGCAACAACATAAAGAGATTGAGATAAACATAAGCCTTTTTCTAATAGAGAATTAATGTGAAAATGGATCAAAGAAAGCATTATCAATGGAAATAATTGTGTACTCGCATCATTATAGAGAATTTGAACATGCTTGTGTATTTTTGGACCAAAACCCAACTATTACAACATCTTGATTATAAAAATACATCTTCAATATAAACGTCTCGACCAACAAAATGATTGTATTCCTAATCCACCTTTCTTGGAATGATTTCTTCTATGTAGTCTTTTAATATCAAGTGAACACCTTGCTAATGGAGGTCTTCTATAAAGAATTTTTTATAGAATACCTAAAAAATATTTTTGATCTCTTTGAAATTTTTAATAATTTTTCCATCCTTGTCATAAAAATTCCAATGTAATCCTTCTTATTCTTATAATAGAATTTTCCATCCTCATCATAAGCAGGTCCAATGAACTGCTTAATTTTTATAAAATTTAAATAATTAAAGAAGAACTTGGAACCTTTGTTACCTACTTTAATGTATTATAGCATGTATCCCGGCTCCTTGATCCCTATAATTATCAAACATAAAAACTTGCATTTCAATAGGTGTTATCGAGGATTGAATATACATATCATTAGGATAGAGAACTTCACAATTTTCCTATTTAGCTCTAGTTTTCCTTGAAGATAATTTTCTTGACGTTTATACTCCCATGAAAGTCTCTTAATAAAGGAGCATAGAAAAATAGTAGACTAAGATATAGCACATTGCAACCAATCCCTATAAGATTCTCTTTCTCTAGGCTTGTGTATGGAAAATTAAAATTCAAGTGGAAATGAAAATTCATAAAATCAGGTTTTGGCAAGTTGACATAAAAATTTGAACAAGTTATAAATATTATATCAAACAAATGTAAGAAGAGAATCTGTAGAAAATTGAATTTAGTTTCTAACAAGGCTTTTTTTGAAAAATAATTATTATATATGTTGAAAATTTAAAATTTCAATGTATTAGTACGAAAATTAAAGGAAAAAATAAGAAGTAGGTGTATGTCTGACCACCTTAAACATAATCAAATGATAAATTTTTTTACAAGATTCTAGTTATAAGTAGTAGACTCATGTTTTGATGTGACAGATATTTTTTTGTAATTTATTTGCAAGTAAATAATTAATTATGATTTTTCTTCTACAACTTTTTTCAGAATAAAAAACTCTCATGTTTGAGCACGTTAACTTAGTCTAAACTTTAACAAATTGAATTTATTTTTTCTTTTAGTAGGAAAATCATAGAATGTGACACATATTTTGGATTTCAAAACTGTTATATAGTTCGAAAGTTATAGCTATTTTTCAATAAGTCTATCAATTAGGACTAGAAAGATAACAAGTAGGTGTATGTCTGACAACATTAAACAAAATCAAATGATAATATTTTTTATAAGATTCTACATAAAAGTAGTAAACTCATGTCTAGATGTGATGTATATTTTTTTGTATTTATATTCCAAGTAAATAATTAATTATGATTTTTTTGTTATAAATTTTCTTGAATATAAAACTTCTCGTGTCTGACCACCTTAACTTATTGTAAACTTCATCAAATTGAAAGAATTGTTTATTATTATTGTATTAGGTGAAGCACAAAATGTGATGAATATTTCATATTTCAAAAATGTTATATTGTTTGAAAGTTATAGTTGTTTTTTAAAGAGTCTATCAATCAGGACTTCTTTTTCACATCACCACTTCTTGGCATACCGTGATCCTGCATATACCCTAGGATAGAATACAAGATCTAAGCTAAAATGATATGCAAGAATACAAGAAAAGTAGATCTAAGATGAGCTGCAAGATCCAATCTAAAATGTTATACAAGAATGAAAAGAAAGTAGATCTAATCTAGATGGATTAAGCTATATCCAAGAAAGAAAAGGACAATGATGATGCAATGCTTCAATATGAAAGATCAAAGAATGACATGCCTCCAAGTTGCCAAGATTTGCAAGACTGCAATATTCCAAGATTCTAAGATTGCAAGATGCCAAGACTCCAAGATGCTAAGATGCCAAGACTCCAAGAACTTACAATAAACTATCAATATCTCAACAAGCTAAGAATGCTATATGGATGGGATCTCAAGAATGGGGAGAGAGTCTCCTTTTAGAGGATCTAGAAATGAATGAATGGTAAAGATTAAGAGGCAAAAAATAATGAGCAATGGTGGAGATTAAATCTTGGTTGATCCATGTGCTCAAGATTCTCAAGAAGAAAAATTAATGTACATGATTAAGAGAAAAAATAATAAGTGGTTGAGATAAAGAGTTAAAAGCCTTTTTTAAAAATCAAAAGATTTGATCTCATTGGAAAGTGAAATTTACTTTTTATTTTTAACAAAGTGGTTTCTATTATTTAATTAAAAGAGGTATTTTTATTTAATTAAAAGGGATCATGTTCTCATAATTAAATAAAACTTATGATAAAGAGGTCAAACATTAGGATATAATCAAATTAATGATAAAATGATGATTTGATCAAGAAATAAGAGATTAAAAAAATATACAAAATTAATTAAGCACAAGATTTAGTATAGTATTTAAATTTTAATGTTGAATATTAGAGTAAGGCTCAAAGTTTACTAGACCATTTTTGATTGATTACATTTTCCTCTCTTTGACTAATGTGTGAGCGATCTGGGAACACATTGATTCAAAGAATGATGATGTCAAGATAACTAATAGAGATATGACTCTGAACTTGATCGAATGAAGCATAAAGAGATAACTAATCCCGAACTTGATTGAATGAGAACTAGAAAAGATGGCAAGATACCTGATAAAGATTTGACTTTGAACTTGATCGAATGAACCACAAAAAGGTAACTAATCCTAAAATTGATTGAGCGAAAGCTAGAAAAGATACAGAAATTCCAATGTAGAGTTGAACAAAAATTGAATAGTGAAACAAAGATTGAAAGATAAGATAATAAGATAGAAGAATCAATTTTCATCTTTGAAATATCGGTTGTTCCTGCCCCCTTGGGATTGAAAGGGAAATGTGGTAGAGAAGATGCAAAAATGAGATAGATTTGATCAAATCAGGATAAGATAAGGTTTAAGATGATTGATTAGCGCCTGAGACCAAGTTTGAACACCAGGTGATGAAAATTTTACCCTAGTTTGAATAAGGTTACCCAGAAAGGTATAGTATTAGCATTAGGTCAAAGAAAACATTTATAAAGAAAATATGATCAATTTTTTCCTCAAAGGATGAAAAGATAAGGCTCAAAAGAGAAACAAAATAAACATTGGAATTTTAGTTTCTCTCCCAAAAATGAATGGGGAATACTGAGAAAGGATGACCAAAAATGAATAATAATGATCAAGGAGACCCTCTCCCAACTCATATGCAAAATAGAATGAACCCTAAAAATGAAAACTAAAATGAAGATGCAAAGTGAAACTTGCAAGCGTCAATAAATAGGTCCTTGTTTTTATCATAGAGCCTTATTAAGGGACATCACAACATCATACAATCATCACTAGTACAAGCACAACTATGTAGATATCAATATGATCTATATTGGATATAATGTACGAAACATATGTAAGAACTGAGGCATAAGCGCCAAGATGACCTAAACACGCTTTCTAAATTAATATTGCAAATAACCATAAGCATCACAACATAAGAGTCCAGGATGACCTAAATAGTTGTTGCATAAGAAAATACAATGTAACAATCAAGGAGATGATTCCAACCTCACATAAGTGTCTGAATAAAGAAGGTCAAGGTATGTGTGGAGTTCCAATCATAATGGAGTCTCTTTTCATAGACACCCAATTTATTAGACAACTTAAGATCATTGGAGTCACACCACACACAGATTTCAAATAAAATATGCCCCATGCCTCTAGTCCTGTAGTTTTTACATCATGGAGAAACCAAGGAGGGAAAATCAATGAAAATATTTAATAATAGACAACATGCAAAGAAAATATCATTAAGCACAACTCTATCATTTCAATTTAAGCACAGTATAAAAAACATAAACGTAATCACTAACTCGCTAGGACTCATGCTTATAGGTGAGAAATATGGCACAATCTTAGACTGTACGCAAAGCATTAACTAAAGGTAGAATATCTAATAAGCATTGAGAAACACTCAATGTCAAAGGAAGTATTGAAAAAGACAGATGTGATTTACTAAGAAAACACCATCGCATAATAAAAGAGAATACAGTTCATGCCCCCTAGCCCTAGACAAAGATCAATTCCAGACCAAGTAGATTGGATAAGGAAGTCAAAATGGTTCAGAGCACAAAGCAACAAGCTGATAGATATAAGAGAATAGGTTACAAGTAGTGCATGTTTCCAATTTTTCACCATTTGGAAGATTTTAAAATTTTTTCTACCATGACACCTTTTTCCAGGTTTTCATCAGGGCACCTTTTTTTAATTTTTTTAATTTTTTAATTTTTCAATACATAAAAGCGCTTGTTTTCCATGTTTTCACTAAGATGATCATTTTCATTTTATTTTTTCAAGACTTTTTTATTCCTTTTAGGATTTTTTCAGGATCATATATCAATTTGTATGATTTTTTTAGGACATTTAGATATGTACAAAATCTCTTAGAGCATCATGCATAGAATCTCTTCAGATGAAGGATGTTGAGAGGTTTAGGGAGATGATCTCCATTACGTGTAGAAATGTAATAAGCACTAGATCTAAAAGAAATAGTAACTATGTAGGGACCCAGCTAATTTGGTTCAAATTTTCCTTTTTGTGCTCTATTCTGTTGATTTTTAGGATTCTCTCTCAAGATGAGGTCTCCAACTTGAAATTATCTATAATGAACCTTTTTGTTATAACTTTATGACATCCATTTTCGATATACCCACATGTGATCAAATGAAACTCTTCTACACTCATCTAGAAGGTCAAGTTCTTGTATGCGCATAATTCTATAGTCATCATTTGTGATAAGGCCTTTCATTGAAATTCATAGTGAAGGTATATCAACTTCAATAGGTAAATTAGCTTAATGTCCACAAACAATTGCAAAAGGGGTAGCTCTAGTAAGTGTACTAATACTAGTTATGTAGGCCCATAGTGCAGGGTTAATTTCTAATTGCCAATCTTTGCCAGACTTGTTAATTGTTATGTGTAATATTTTTAACAATTTCTTATGAGAATTGTCAGCTTGACCATTTCCTTGAGGATAGTATATTAAACACCAATGTTGCTTAATCTTAAATTGCTTGCATAAGGGGTTAAGGTTTGTGTTCTTGAATTATCCTCCATTATTAGTAACTATGGAGGAAGGCATGCCATAGAGACAAATTATATGATTGACTATGAACAAAGACACTTGTTTCTGAGTATCAATTGAGAGAAGGAAAACTTAAACCCATTTTGTAAAATATTATGTTGAAGTGATAAACTTATGTCCACTACATGAATTAGGATGTAACTTTCCTACCCATAATTAGTTTGATTTATGATAAGCTTAGAGTATTCAAAAATATGGAGTTCAGTGATTCTCGATTCAATGGCTAGTTTAATCCCATTTGTCAAAGCGTTATATTATGTTATGTTGTTTGTGTAGAGAAATAAGAACTTATATGACTTTGGAATAGTATAACAATGAGGTGTAACAAACAAAATACCAGTTGTAGCACTATTATATGTGTGAGATCTATCAAAGAACATATTCCATGTTCACTCAGTCATATACATAATAGATGAATTAGGAAAGTCAATCTGAATAGGATTATCATCTTGTAGAGGAAATTGAGCTAGTTGATCAGTAATTGCCTGTCCTTTTATGAGCTTACGATCAACATACTCAATGTCAAATTCAAAAAGAATCATCATCCATTTAGCTAGTCAACTAGTAAGAGTATCTTTACTTAGTAAATATTTCAAAGGATAAATCTTAGATAGAAGTTGTGTGGTATGTGCCAACATATAATGTTTGAGTTTTTGAGAAGAAAATACCACTACAAGGCAAGAATTTTTAATGTTGGTGTAATTGATCTCATAAGCTACCAATGTTATGCTAATATAGTATACAACTCTTTCTTTTCTATTTTCATCTTGTTGTGCCAATAATGCCCTAAAGGATGTAGCGATAGCTAAAATGTACAAAATAAGAGGTTTCACTTGAATAGTAGGCATTAAGATTGGATATTTAGCCAAATATTCCTTGATCTGATAAAGACTTTTTTTCCATTATTCATTCTTACATATCATCTTAAAATGGAAACATTTCCATGTTAAGAACATTTATCCCTCTGAGTAAGTGGTCTGGGGTCATGTGAAATCCTTGAATAGGTCTTTTCATGGATCTGGTTGTTTCCCCATGTTTGTCTTCTCTCTCCTCCTATTTTTAGCCTATTTATGGCACCTTGTCCTCAGAATCTGAGATCTGTGATCTCAGGGTCAAGATTGACCTCCTAGGTCAAGGTCAACCTTGACCATGACCTAGGCTAGAGTCGACCTCGACTCTGACTTAGGAAAGAGTCAACCTCTACTTGGACCTAGGGTAGAGTCGACCTCAACCCTGACCCTAGGGAGAAATTTCAAGTTCCAGAGGTTTCAAGATGTCAGGCTTCAGAAATTTTTATTTTCCTACTTCCGGGTCAGCTGTTTAGGATTTCAGAATGGTAAAATCTTAATTTAAATTTAATCTAGTTCAATTTGTAGGGGTTAAGGTTAATTTGGATTTAATTCTCCAATTTATGCCTCTCTAGAAGTTTCTGCCCTAGATCACTATAAAACGAATCCTTCCTCTCTTATTTTTTGCATCCAATTTTCATAAGAATTCACAATCAAGAAGTCATAATCACGATAACCGATTTCACTCTATAGGATTGCAAGGTTCTTCCTTTCAAATAGTAACTTCTTTAGTTCTTCCTTGGTTTGTTTATTCTATTCCACAAATATCTGCATTTGTAACCTCTGATTCTCAATAGTCTTGTCAAGCTTGTATCTCTCCATGAATTAGATCTTTGCCCTTCAGTGGTTAGACTGTTGAATAAGAGAACTTTTCTCTAATAACAATTATTGGAATTAGGAGAGATAAGTACTAAGAGGGGAGGAGTGAATCAGTACCCTTAAATATTTCACTTGTAAACCTTTTTGATATAAAAATGTAAACAGTAATAACCGACCAAATAACTTCAATCTAATTACATGTAACATTCATCTAGTTAACATATAAATGTAACAACATGAAATCAATATGACAATCACATAACACAAGTATTTTGCTAATGCAGAAACCCTTGTTAGAAGGTACAAACTGCGGTGGTGATGACACCCACAAATTCGTCACTACTATAGATAGAAAAGGTTTGTCTGTTAGGGCTACAAGATTTTGATCACTTCTAGTGATCTCACCGTGTTAGGAATGACATGTTAGATCAGCTAGATCTACCTAGTTATAGGATTTTAACAACACTTCTGAAGTGTGCGCTCGGTTAGGAGATTTACATAAGACTGTCAAGTCTACTCTTTTAAGATATTTAACCAAAGCTCTATTACAATTGTCAGAAAGTAATATGCAATTATCTGCTAGTTGACACTCAATTATCTGAAGAAGATCTTATAATCTCTGACAAAATATCACCTTACTTGTGATGAATCTCTTCTTTGTTCTCCTCTGTAGCCTTCTCTGATTCTGCTTAATCTGATAACTTTTGTACTTTGTTCTACTTTGTTAATCGATCAACTTGAAGTTTTACGCAATTGCTTCAAGTGCTCCTTGATTCATATATATCAGCTGGACAACCAAAAACTGATGTGAACATACAAAATATATAGTGTTCTATTTTTCCACTTTAAGAGAAAATTAGGTCACAAAAATAATCATAACCCTAAGATCTATGGTGTAAAATTAACCTAGATCAACTATTACAAATAATATAAACATTACATTTAATGAGTATCTTTTACAATAAATGTTCCTCTATCTTGGTAAACCATTTTATGATCTATTGTAACCATTTGCATAGAAGAATGTGCCATTTCAAATTACTATGCCATTTTTTATGATCATTAGTATCAAAACTTCAAATGTATAGAAACAAAATGTTCTCATAGATTCCTTATATCAAAAAAATTTGCTAAGTGCAAAGTAGTCCCCCTCAGTGTATGATCCTACTAGTATGTAATATAGATATCAAAGTATACTTATTTGGCATATATACATGGTTTCCCCCTTTTTGATAGTAATGCCAAATAAAAAACATACACTGTATACTTACATGTTATCAAAATTGTGCTGGTGGGTTTTCTCCAAAGATTTCAAGAGGTTGTCCCACTCCTCTTTCAAGTTGGTGAGAGAAATATGCTCAAGACCGACTTGAGCATGCATGTCAAAGATATTATCTAACACTGAAATCTCTGGTGTTTCTACGAGTTGTTCCGTTTTGACAATATGTGCCTCAAAAATTTTCAGCCATGGAGTGAGTTCTATTTGTAACTCTGTGATCTGATCAATGATTTTCTCTTCTTGTTTTCGTAGATCTGTTATCAACCACTAGAGTTCCTGAACTTGGTGAATATGCTTTAAGAAAGCATTCAGCTCGGTTATAGTTGCTTGTGTACTCAACTTGATTTCTGCTTCTAAACCTTATATATTTTAATTGACCTCTAGAGTGAAGGTGTCTGGAGTAAAAAACAAGATTAGTAACTGATAGATTATCTGTGTGAGGAACTTTTCCTCAGTAATGACCTCAGATAATTTGACTTTTCTGAGTGCCACTTCTTTAATAATCTTTTCTGCCAATTTATTCTGAATCTTTGAGTCTTCTCGTTCTTCAATTCTTTTGTTTGCTTCTGTATAAGGGACATTGATTTTATCTGCGAGTGTGGCAAGTTGATCTATTATAGGAGTATTCTCATCAATTTTTTTCTCTGGTACTATCTATTGAAGAATATCCCTTACATAATTTCACACTTCTTTCCATTTATGTTCTTGCCTCAACATTTCTTGTGCCACTTTTCTTGAACAAAGTTCCCCATATCTACTTAAACTTTTAGGGCTTAGGGTTCCTGGGTCACATTTTGGTATAAGTATTACTTCATCAATGGTGACCAGCCCTTTTCCTTTCTTTTTCTTCTTCTTGAGTGTAAGAGGAGACTTCTTCTCAATAATAACAATAGCTTTTTCTTCACTTCTCAGAGTATCCTTTCCAATTGACAATGTATCTTCCTTGTTCTATTCCTCGGTAGATGGTGTGGGAGTCTCAGTTGTAGTGTCAGTGGGGTTCAGCTCAGTTGACATCATTTCTTCGAGTTCCTTTGAATCTATGGACTATGCCTCTATTTGTTTAGGCTCATTTGTATCTACAGTTTGTCAGGAGCTTGTATCCCTATTGTATCTTTATTTTACTTGGGAAGAGAAGAGTCGGGTTGTACTTGTGAAATTATTTCTGCTACCTCTGCAAGTACAGGAAGTTCACCTGGTAGAGATGTGAACACACTATTAGTGTCTAGTGCTTCATCTTTTTTTGGTGCAATTGTCACATCTTCATCATCTTTATCATCAGGATCACCATTTGTGATGTCCTCAATCAATACATTGTTATTGGTTTTCTTCTTCAGTTGGATCTCTACACGATCCGGTGCATCCTATGAAATTCTTACTTCTTGCTTTTGCTCAATGATATCAATTACCTCAGTAACTGATATACCAGTGTCCATTACTTTATTTCCCTTTTCATCATCGATGTAAATACCTTTACCTTTAGAGTTGTGTCTCTTCTTAGACAGTTTCAGGAATGCTTCCTGTTCAGCTTTCTCTTCTGCTTTTAAAATTGATGTCCATAGAGAATCATATGTGACATCCATATCACCCACATTTTCATCCACTATCTACATAACTCTATTCTTGACTAAAAATCTTGCTTGGTGCCTTGTCAAATATTCACTTACAACATCATAGCTAAAGTGAGAAGTTGCACAAACTAATGACCTTTCTCTATATCTAATGTGGCAGCCCACCTCTCATTTATTATGTCATCTAGTTCCTTCGCTAATTAACATGCGAATTCTATTGGTACTTTCTTGAATTTAATCATCATCTAAATGATAGCATGTTCTAGCTTTGTCTTGTCCTCAGTTGACATTGTGTCAAATTTTCCTTGTTATGAACTATTTTGAATTGATTAGGATCATTTTTAGTTTAAGTTTCCTCTATATCTTCTTTACTTTGATACAATTTTCTCCTTTTCTTTGATGCCTCAACTAGAGACTTGTTCTTTCTTTTAAAATATTTTCTTGTCAGTGTAGCTTCCCTCATTTTCTTAACTTTTATTTCTTCTTTCTTAGGAGGGGATGATGCTGCAGTTGAGGACCTTGTCTTCATACCCTTTTGTTTCGGTGACTGCTTTTCCTGATCAGTATTGGAAGAGAGAACTGGTGTGGGATCCTTTCCTTTGTCTAACTCGGTCTCCTCACTATCATAAGGTTAGTTAGCTAGCATTAACTGACCTTCAGTTGTGCCTTTAATTAGTGACTCCTCAGATGAGTCTAATGCATTTCCATATCTTTCTGTGAGATCTTTCTTCATTTTCTTTTCTCTTTGGGACATTTTACCAATCTCTATATTTGTTGTGATCCTTTACTTGGCCTCCACATATGTGCCAAACCTAGTGGCAGTGATATCTATCGATAATGCCAGTAGTGCATTGATAGATTTCAAGGCAAAATTATAATCCATTTCGTATCCCAACGGTGCCAGCCATTTTGCTCTCGGTTCTACTACCTTAATCATAGAGTGGTCAATGCTGACTACAAAACATATGTCATTTTCAAACTTATCCACTAATTCCCTTTCTATTCTACTCCTTTTATGCATTTGAGTCTTAAATCCTTTGAAATATGCATCAAATTTTTTGTTCATATTCTTTCCTAAACTTTCTATCATTTCATTGATTTGTGCAGTTATCAGTTTATCTGATTTCCATTTTCCTTACCAATACCAGGTATGTATTTTTGCAACTAGAAAAATGTATACACGAGCAGTGATCCATACTTACATGTGTTGGACTTCTTTGATCTTATTGTCTTCATATTCTCTTGCAGTTGGCGTAGTAGAACTTCGACAAGATCTACCTGGTGATCTTTCTTCACAATCTTATATGCCATGTCTACAGTGCTGCAGGGTATACTATTTAGTCTACTAGATTGAAATATCTTGTACCCAATGACATGAGTTACAAGTTTTACCACTGGGTCCTTGATTGTTGATATTTTTAGTGCCCTACTGTCCCATTGAGCTCTAGTGTTCTTTTCAACATCAGGACGAGATGAACTACGAAAGGCTTTTGCTTTGTTGGTCATAGGGAACCTAGTAACCCTACTGATAATCTTCTTTGTGACCTCAACAAGTTTGTCTAGCCAAAATTTACCATCATGAAATCTACTCAGCACGATTCTTATCCAATCTGAGTTGAATCTTTGTGGGAAGTATGTAAAATGCGATAACCCCGACTCCTCAATCTTCTTATATTTAGATTTCAACTTTCCATCCGGTCCACAAATTTGTTGATAAGCACCAACGGTCTCAATATCACCTACTTCACTGATCTTGTAGTGAATATAGGCCCTTACATATTCTCTTAACAAAACCATTTCAGGTATACTCGAAAATGCACCCATATAGTTCATTTGCGCTGCAACCTTTGGATGAGATTTAAATTCTCCTTCGTTGAAATTAGCTCTAACAATTAATTCTACTTCATCTTCAATGTTTTTTTATTTTCTTGCAGTCGATGTTGATGCCATAAATTGCTTCTAGGGTTTCTAAAAGCAGTAGATATCTGGTGTTCAGTAGCAAATGTACTTACTTGATATCATTGAAGAATTGTTTGTCAGTTCGATCTGCAATGGCTTTGAATCTCTCTGTAAAACTTTTAGCTCAAATTCTGCTCCATGAAATCTTCGCTCTTCAAAATCGCAATGTAACAATGAACTTTGTTTCTACATTTTATAGACCTTTTGATATTCCTGCTCATAATTTTATGCATTAAATGTGTGACCTAACTTTCATTACGAAACAACTGTCAGCTCGGTCATGTCTAAAATTTTCTCCACTCATTTACCATTGGATTTCTTCATCAGTTTGTATTGTTGTCGACTAACCTTGTATAGTGATTACCGATGGGTAACCAACACTTGTTTCTTATTTTGCCGACCATATAACATTTGTTGGCTAATAACACATAAACCTTAGTGCATCTTTATTCATATAGATTTTGTATCTGTACACCATATATAAGGAACTATATGTAAAATGTGATCATTTAAAATGTCGGTCCCAAACATACCTTTTGTCATTTTAAGTAGAAGTATCAATGTCACCCAATCTAGTGGATGAGGTTTCACCGACAGTGTTACTTGACTCAACATTCTCACTAGATGCCTTCCTCCACACAGTGTTTCTCAACTTCGTGATATCTGCAATATTATATCCACTTTCAAATATATTATTTTTATTCGGTGCTCGGTCTTTGTAGTTTTTGCTTAAATGACCAACCTTGTGACAGTGCATACATGCCATTCTAGTGTTTGTCCAGCTTCTTGAATGTCCAATCTGACCCTTTCTGTAATAGTTTGCTGCAATATATCCATACCGACAACATACAACACAATTAGTCCATGTATTATAATCCCAAACATATGATTTGCCTTGTTTCCTTGGTTGATAAGGTCTGCATTGTGGTTTTTCTCTGGGTGTCCAGACTTGCTTCATTTTTGCCTTATAGTCTATTGCAATGTGTCCATGCTTATTACAAGTATAGCATATTTTCTCCATAGTGGTATTGTTAGTAAGATCCTTTTGTTTAGCTTTGCACTCATAAGCAATATGTCCAAACTTTCCACAATAGTAACAGTATCCTTTAAACTGAGGAGTAACAAAAGGTTTACCTTGTGCTTTGCTTCTACACACATTTGATGTATGTCCTAGTTTTCCACAGTGATAACATGCTAACACTTTAGGTTTCTGACTTTGATTAATGTTGACCTTTTCAGCTTGTTGTGATGATTCTCCTTCACCGGTGTAACCTATACTGGCTTTACTTCAAAATCTTCTCTGATTGGTCAGGAAATCATCAATCTTTTTGGAACTATCCTCAGCTATCTTCATCATTCCATTGTGTTGTTTTTGTGTGTTTATCTCATTTTGTTAATTTTTCATTGTCTACTCTGAGTATGGAAACATCTTCAAGTCTTCTTGATACTTGGAAGTTACAATCAATGAGTCTCTGTATTTCACTTTCTTTTGCTTGGAGTTGTTCAGTCATCAATCTTCAGTTTTGAATAGCCATATTCTGATCTTTTTCAGCTTGTCTAGCATTGTTCGTGATTTCCACCATTCTTACCATCTAGGATTATTGACTTATTTGAAGTGCTTTCACTTGCTCAGATAGATGTTGATTCTTCTCAGATAAATCATTGATGATACTTTAAGATCTGTCAGAGATCCTTCCAGAACTTGATCCAACATGATCAAATATATCATCAATAGGTTCTTCATGATAACTAATTTCACTCTACAAGATTGCAAGGTTCTTCCTTTCGACCAGTAACTTCTTCGGTTCTTCCTTGGCTTGTTTATACTTTTCCACAAACATCTGCATTTGTAACTTTTGATTCTCAATAGTCTTTTCAATCTTGTATCTCTCCATGACTTAGATCTTTACCCTTTAGTGGTTAGACTGTTCAATAAGAGAACTGTGCTCTGATACCAATTGTTGGAATTAGGAGAGATAAGTATTGAGAGGGGAGGGGTGAATAACTAGCCTTAAATATTTCACTTCTAAACCTTTCTGATATAAAACTGTAAATAGTAATAATCGACCAAATAACTTCAATCTAATTGCATGTAACATTCATCTAGTTAACATATAAATGTAACAACATGAAATCAATATGACAATCACATAACACAAGTATTTTGGTAACGCCAAAACCCTTGTTAGAAGGTAAAACTTATGGTGGGGATGACACCCACAAATTCTTCACTACTGTAGATAGAAAAGGTTTTCCTGTTAGGGCTACAAGATTTTGATTACTTCTAGTGATCTCACCCTGTTAGGAGTGACATGTTAGATCAGCTAGATCTACCTAGCTATAGGATTTTAACAACACTTTTGAAGTGTGGACTCAGTTAGGAGATTTACATAAGATTGTTAAGTCTACTCTGTTAAAAGATTTAACCAAAGCTCTATTACAATTGTCAGAAAGTAATATGCAATTATCTGCTAGTTGAATCTCATTTATCTGAAACATATCTTATAATCTCTGATAAAATATCACCTTACTGGTGATGAATCTCTGCTTTGTTCTACTTGGTAGCCTTCTCTGATTCTGCTTAATCTGATAACTTCTGTACTCTATTATGCTGTGTTAACCGATCAACTTGAAGTTTTAGGCAACTACTTCAACTGCTCCTTGATTCATATATGTCAATTTGACAACCAAAAAATGATGTGAACATACAAAATAATCATAACCCTAAGATCTATAGTGCAAAATTAACATAGATCAACTATTACAAATAAGATAAACATTACATTTAATAAGCATCTTTTACAATAAATGTTCCTCGATCAACTAAACCATTTTATGATTTGTTGTAACCATTTGTATAGAAGAATGTGCCATTTCAAATTATTATGCCATTTTTTGTGATCATCGGTAGACACTGTATAAATTGCTTGGTGTATACTCTGATGCTCAGTGTTTACTGTTTGTCGGTGTCGGTGTCTGCTGGTGCTTGGTAAACAATGTGATGCTTGGTGTAAAAGACTTTACCAACTGTATTGTCTTGCTTCTGGTTGCCGACCAACTCAATATAAGTGACCAACCGATCTCTTTGATATCCTTTGATACTAATGACAACCTTGAATGTTCAAATAGAGATTAACAGGGGCCTCTGTTACTTCACTCACACCAGGCAATCAACCCTCTTGTGTCTCATGCATTGATTCCATTTTGTCCTTACACTGGCCTCTCTGACTATTAGTCTAGTTTTGGCTCACACCTATATCTTCTTTTTGGTGTGTTCCTTCATGCATCTAAGCTTCTCATCCTTGTAACATGAGCTCCTTCAAAATACAATAAGAGCCTCTCAACAGAGGACATGCGCACTTAGATTTTGTTTGGCCTGCTGGCTCACACGACATCTACACACTGTGCGTGGGCGTATAATCATTGTATTGGTAACTCCTCCACTTATCACTGGTATGTATTTTATTCACCTTGCCACCAGCTTAATGCATGGGTCTTCACCTTTTAATCACAATTCCCATCTTATTCAATGCGTGAGGCTTCTAATTTATACTTAATGCGCAAGCCCTCATTCACAAGTTTTACATTATTTAAATTTGTGCAAGGCAACATCATTTGGTTATAACCAGCATACATGCTCCCTTATATTATGGTGGGCCTCCATCTTACACTTAATGCGCAAGCCCCTTTCATATTCATGTTTGAGCCTTCAATTGACAACTTCAAAACAATGCCAACACTCCTCATTTCTTTCTCAGACCACCGCCCTTCATTGGATTAGCTGGTAGCCTCTGTAACTTTATATTGCATGAGGCTTGTTTTATGCTTGGTATCTGTGATGTCCCCTCCCTGAAGGAAGATTTAACCAAGAAGATGATAATATTAAAAATAAATAAATAAAAATATTAAATTAATAAATAATAAATCTTTAATTAATTATTTATTGATGATATATAATAATAATCTATTATTAATGATATATAATAATAATATATAATTATTATCAATAGATAATAATATTATATTGTTAACATATTATTAAGAAGTAATATGTTAATATTATGATTAAATAATATTAAAATATTAATAAATAATATAATTATGATTGTAATATAAATTAATAATAAATACTTATAGAAATTAATAGATTATATAATGATAATGACAATATATTATATTATAATAATAATATATTATGTAATAATAAATTGTATTAATGATGATATATCTATAATAATAATAATGTGTAATTCATGGTACATAATAATAATAAATAAATAATGATACAATGCAGTCGATGGTCTTCCTACGCTCACATTCACTATAACATCAAAATGACTTATGATTATTATGACTGATCATATTTGATTACTCATAGTAATCACAAGTGATTATTATGAGTAAACAACAATTATTGGTTATAAAGATTGGTGTCTTTCCATCATGCCTCTTCAGCACATATTTATATTACCCAATCAACTCTCCATAGGGGGATAAGAAGAATTGATATTTTATAAATTTATATTTTCCCTTATGGAAGCGCTAGATTCCAGAGCATAGGAAGGTGGTGATAGGAACCACTGGTGCAAGCATTTCATTTATATATAAGAGATGGTATGTTATTAAGGAGCATACTTCATTATCATTATATCAAAGACGGCTCCTATATCAGAGTGTTATTGCATATACAATTACAGAATATCAGAGGTGGCATATATCTTTGTCTAAGACCATTGTATAAGCCTGAAGTTGCAGCATACATCACATACGAAAGATCAGATACAGTCGTATAGGGTATGGTGCATAAATTATATCATTATATCAGAAACAACCATTTTGTAAATTGCATTCTTGGCGCATATTAATGTTTAGCGTATGCAATTGGAATTACCAATAATTACATTTCACCAAGAACACAGTTGTACATCTGTTTGGTATTTGAATGCAACTACATCATTTACATCTTATAAATTGAATTTGACAATTATTCTAGTAGGAATTTTATAATTCACGTAGTGTCTCACATAGCCTAAAAGGGACCATTACAAGTGGTATCAGAGCATAATCCTTCCATCCTGTGGAAATTGAGTTCATGCAAACTTATCAAAGAACAAGAGGAAGAGTTGCCATGGAAGAACAAGTAACTAATGAACTTAGGAATATCATGGAACAAGCTCACCAAACCTTGGAAAACCAAATAGAAAGATCCAATCAAGCACTACTCCAAGCATTGCAAAACATGGGAAACTCTACAAATAACCTTAGAAGCAATACAAACAATGGGAAAGATACGAGCTTAAATGACTCAAAGAATCTCCATATGTCTTCATCTTCGAAGATACCCAAACCCTCTTTTGTACCTAGAGAAGAGACTTTAATGGAAGAAGAGGAGATATAACAAACTACCAACAACACAATGGAAAATGCTAGAGCCTATGCTAGTTTGGAACCATAAATCAGGGAACTGATAACCTTTAGAGAATTTTGTGAGGGCCAAAGACATGAAGCACCTAGAAGGGCAAGGCATAACCCTAGTAAAGACTTGAAACATAAAATCAATAAAGTAACCCTTCCCAATTTTGATGGTTCCGTAAAAATCACAGCGTATGGTTGGCTGCAAAAATTAAACACTTACCTCATCCTTAGCTTGATGATAGAAGAGGATGCACTTCAATTTTCTATCATCCATTTAGAAGGCATAGCATACGAATGGTGGTACCATGGAATCCACACCCAGGGCCATCAAAATGTCACATCCTATGAAGAATTTGCACAAAGGCTTATTAAAAGATTTGATAGAAGACACCCCCAAGAAGACTTTAAAAAGATGACTCAAATCAAGCAACAAGGATCAGTTGAAGGTTATATTGCCGAATTCCAAAAATGTTCAATTCGAGTTTCAGGGCTAGATGACGACAGACTTACTTGTTCATAGAAGGATTAAAAGATTCACTAAGAGGGTTGGTTAGTGCTCTCAAACTAGCATCTCTTGATGATGCCATTGAAATAGCTTTGAGACTAGAATTCTCATCACCAGATAGTAAACCCTCAAGCAACCATAACAAACCATTCCATGGTAAGGATGAAAAGCACAAGCAAGAACTCCCAAAAAGAAAATGCTTTCACTGCAGTGAGGACTTTGAAAAGGGACATGTATGCCAAGATGAGAAAACCCAAAAACAACGGGAAGACTTAAGAAGGAAAAAGTTGTGTTTTAGATGCGAGGAATCATGGGAACCAGGGCATAAATGTGGAAAAAGAAGTCAAGTTCATAGAATAGAGGTAACACTCAACCCAAAATTAGACGGGACACCACCTAAGAAAATAAAATATGATCACAGGAACCTCAACAACATTCAATCAATTGATGGAGGAGGAAGCCAATGGAGCTTCGAGGAAGTTCAACCATAGTTATAAAAAAATAATTTGTAAGTTTTTCCTAATTAGTAATGTAATAATAATAGTGTAAAATTGATTATTTGAGAAATGAATTAGGGATTGCAAGTAGCTTTCCTATGGAGTCTGCAATCAAGGGAGATCTGTTAAGACACCTTGTTGCAGTACTAGTTAAGGGAAAGACTATATAGACACCCTATTGTATGTAGCTTTCCTATGGAGTCTGCAATCAAGGGAGATCTGTTAAGACACCTTATTGCAGTACTAGTTAAGGGAAAGACTATATAGACACCCTATTGTATGTAGCTTTCCTATGGAGTCTGCAATCAAGGGAGATCTATTAAGACACCTTATTGCAGTACTAGTTAAGGGAAAGACTATGTAGAAACCCTGTTGTATGTAGCTTTCTTATGGAGTCTGCAATCAAGGGAGATTTGTTAAGACACCTTATTGCAATACTAGTTAAGGGAAAGGCTATATAGACACCCTACTGTATATAGCTTTCCTATGGAGTCTACAATCAATGGAAGGCCGCTAAGGCACCCAATTGTAGTACTAATTAAGGGAAAGACAGTAAGGGCACCCTTTTACAAGACAAGTATAAATAGATAAGCAAGACAAGCAATCCACTAAGTAGACCACCTTGTGTGGATGCCTAACACCTGCCACCGAGGCCAAGGGGGCCAAAGTTCCTCTCTTGGGCTTAGTATGGGATTGACTTGGACTAACTTACAATGACTCAATTTTTCTTTAAAGCTTATATTTACATATATGTGTACTTATATGTTCACTTTGTGGATGCAGGGTTCATAATCAAAAGCATAATAAAAAAATAAATTTTGTATAATTTACATAGTGTCTCACATAGCCTAAAAAGGGATCATTACAAGTGGTATCATTACTAGTTAAGGGAAAGACAATAAGGGCACCCTTTTACAAGACATGTATAAACAGATAAGCAAGAAAAGCAATCCGCTAAGTAGACCACCTCGTGTGGATGCCTAACACCTACCACCGAGGCCAAGGAGGCCAAAGTTCCGCTCTTGGGCTTAGTATGAGATTGACTTGGACTAACTTATCATGACTCAATTTTTCTTTAAAACTTATATTTACATATATGTGTACTTATATGTTCACTTTATGGATGCAGGGTTCATAATCAAAAGCATAATAAAAAAATAAATGTTGTAAAACATTTTCCTAACCCTAGCTAATTGAAAATTATAAATTGTAGGGTTTTATCAAGAATTCAAGCTTTAAATGTCTACATCGTGTATACTTTGTGTCTTCCTGCATTCATGTGTATGCTTCGTTTTCTTCATGTTTTCATGCATTCATGTGTCTACCTTGTGTATGCTTTGTGTCTTCTTGCATTCAAAATATATGATTCTTTATACAGTCATGCACAAATTGTTATTTCCATATGATTGCCTAGGTGCAGGAATGACCCCAAGCTATGAATCTATCAAGTTCAAACAACAAAAGCCTCACGCATCAATTGCTTGAGAACAAGCAATTTGGGGAAGGGCGGTCTGTGATGTCCCCTCCCCGAAGGAAGATTTAACCAATAAGATGATAATATTAAAAATAAATAAATAATAATATTAAATTAATAAATAATAATATTAAATTAATAAATAATAAATCTTTAATTAATTATTTATTGATGATATATAATAATAATCTATTATTAACGATATATTATAATAATATATAATTATTATCAATAGATAATAATATTATATTGTTAACATATTATTAATAAGTAATATGTTAATATTATGATTAAATAATATTAAAATATTAATAAATAATATAATTATGATTGTAATATAAATTAATATTAAATAATTATAGAAATTAATAGATTATATAATGATAATGACAATATATTATATTGATATTATATTATAATAATAATATATAATGTAATAATAAATTATATTAATGATGATATATCTATAATAATAATGTGTAATTCATGGTACATAATAATAATAAATAAACAATGATACAATGCAGCCGACGGTCTTCCTAGGCTCGCATTCACTATAACATCAAAATGACTTATGATTATTATGACTGATCGTATTTGATTACTCATAGTAATCACAAGTGATTATTATGAGTAAACAATAGTTATTGGTTATAAAGATTGGGGTCTTTCCATCGTGCCTCTTCAGCACATATTTATATTACCCGATCAACTCTCCATAGGGGGATAAGAAGAATTGATATTTTATAAATTTATGTTTTCCCTTGTGGAAGTGCTAGATTCCAGAGCATAGGAAAGTGGCGATAGCAACCGCTGGTGCAAGCATTTCATTTATATATAAGAGATGGTATCTAATTAAGGAGCATACTTCATTATCGTTATATCAAAGGCGACTCCTATATCAGAGAGTTATTGCATATATAATTATAGAATATCAGAGGCGGCATATATTTCTTTCTAAGACCATTGTATCAGCCTGAAGTTGCAACATACATCACATACGAAAGATCAGATACAACTGTACAGGGTATGGTGCATAAATTATATCGTTATATCAGAAACAACTATTTTCTAAATTGCATTCTTGGCGCATATTAATGTTCAGCGTATGCAGTTGGAATTACCAATAATTACATTTCACCAAGAACATAGTTGTACATGTGTTTGGTATTTGAATTCAATTACATCATTTACATCTTATAAATTGAATTTGACAATTATTCTAGGAGCAATTGTATAATTCACGTAGTGTCTCACATAGCCTAAAAAGGGATCATTACAACAGCCTCCCACAATTGCACTTGCCATGAACCTAAAAATCTCATGCTGGCCCCAAAATATTGTGTGAGGCACCATGAAATAGTGTATGGGCTTCTCTTATTAGCAGCACCAATCCACTTGCGCAAGACCAGCCCCTGCCTGTTGCGTGAGCTCTCACCCACTCACACTTAAAGAATAGCCTCTTCAAGATAGAAGGAAAGATTTTGTTCATGTCCAGCAATGCCCTGCAAGTTATTACAGCCTAAAGCAACCATAGTTTGGAATATGCATTCAACAAATTCAACTTCACTGTCATCAAAACAACTGATTCCTGAAGTTGAGTTGTCCAAGATTTCTCTTGCAAAATTCATAACAATATCAAAAATAGAAGTCATGGTTGAATCAAAATCCAAAAGAGTTTCATCAGATGGCCTTCTCCTTGAAGCAATCTGCTTAAAAAAAATCACAAGTGATGAGACAAAATTCATTATAGCACAGAAGATGTCCACATTCTTCTATCACATGAGAACTCCCTAGAATTGGGATAGGGGCCCATTCTACATAGGCATTAATAGCATTAAGAGCTACATTAACTGTAGCGGCATTTTGTTTGGCAACATCCATTTGCTTTTGCTTCACGACATATACTGTTGCTTCTAAATATCGACGAAGGAACATATGTAATTGATAGAAAATGTGTGGTAAGAAAAGTGTTAGACTGCAAAGTAACTTCCTCCGTCGATCTCCTTCTAAATCTTCATTGTGCATAGTTATGTCCTCTAGAAGCCACCTCAGCACCATAGCCACCATTTCTACATGTATTGGACTTTTGTCGCTTAAAGAAAAAAACATTTGATAATATGTTTTACCCTAAAGGAAGTTCTCTTCTTGCAACAACTACTGCAGTCTAGCTCTTCAATACCCATAATCTGTCTGCACTTGTCAAATCACATAAATTAGCTCTAGAACCGGCCTTTAAAATTGATGAAATGAAACTTTCGAGACCCACAAGCCTGGGCATTGATTCACCTCACTCAAGGAATACGAATCCATCATTAGATTCCTCAGAAAGTTTAAATTCTAATCACAATAAAATGCCAAAGTCAGCTTACAAGATATGTTCAGAATTTAAAAATGTCAAAAGCCTAGAAACTGGGTTTGGAAATGGCTTTGAAAACTAGGCTAAACATGATATCAAAAACTGAAAACAGGGGCATTTGTTCTTTGTCAAACAAAGAGTATAATTCCACAATTAGGGCTCATGACGAATAACAGGGTTTAATTGGCAGTCAGGCAAAGAAAGGCTCTCAGAATTGCAAACTGGGAAACATAGTAAAACAATGATTTGTTCATAAGGAATGACCCTGGGAAAGTATGCTAAAAGATTCATCAAGACTTCTAACTTGGCATACTTGTAGTATTTTCAGAGTAGAACACAGTGGTACAACCCATTTAGGCTCATCAATCACAGATCAAAAGTTATAACGTCACGAACAGGGCTACAAATCAATCTGCATAATTCACAACTTGTAAAACAACAAAAGTAGTATTTGGAATCGCATTTGCAAACTGAGCAACAAAATTCATCATGACCCCAAAATTGAAACATAGGAAGTATTTGACTCCTTGAATATGATGCAAAAGGAAATTTCTCAATAGTTTCAGCTAGGTCAAAGATATGAATACTCAAACAGGCCCTTTCAGAATTCTGAATAATTACACAAATGCATGACAACAAACCACCAACTTTGAGGGGTTCAAAACCTACTCAAGTGGATTCGAAATGACTCGAAAAATGGAACATAGGTTCTTTGATATGCATACTAAACATCCTCAAAGTGGCAGGTCATGAAACATTTCTAGACACAAGATATTCAAAGGCAAACTGGGCTACTGTACTCTGTTTGACACTTAGGTAGAATTGTGCAATTTGACACTTACTCAAAATGGGACTTCACCGAATGATTCAGGATGATAAAATAACACCATAGACTACATGCATATACTGAATAGAGTGTGTTAAACACCTAGAACACCTGATAGGCCTCAAAATGATAGTCAGGTACATATGCATGAAAAGCATTTAAAGGGCTTCAAATTACAATTTCCTCAACTTGTGACTCAAAATGAGCATGGAATTTTGAGTCCCAACAGGTTCGTTGTTAGTTTTGTAGAAACATTGTACTAGGGAAGAATGTTAGCAGAGGATTAGTTCTACTATATTTTTTTGTAGGTGATAGAAATTTATATCAATTATATCAACTGCAAGTTTTTTTCCTTATTTTAACAAGATCAATGTACCTAATATTAATCATTCATTCATTATGATTCATCATGTCGGACTTGAAATGGAATGAAAAAACTAATGTCTAGTTAAATTCTACAATAAGGTCAAAATGAGTGAAATAGTGGTGTAGGAAAATGATTCATACATAGTTGTAAATATAATTTTTTAAGTAAATATGATTCTTGATGACCATGCTCTTAAGTAACCCATGAGACCTTAAATTATGAATTTTCACATGTAGTGTATATTAAGGTTAGTGCTAATCTAACACCATGTAGATATTTTATATTGGAGGTGTAATGCCTCATTTAAAAGACCAAGCTAAAAATGTGTTAACAATTCTTTATATAACACTAACATTAACATACCACATCATATAAGATAAAACAATATTGAATACAATCTACAAGACAATAATGTTTGTTAGTTTTAAATGGAGATAGAAAGCCATCATGATTAATTTAAGAGAGAAGTCCCAATCATTGGATTATAAAAATGATTCTAGTAGAAAAATAATATTTTCTAAAAAAATATAAACTAAGGGGAGCAGTAATCACACCATATGTAATAGCTTCAACATGATAATAGTCATGTGTTAAATTTCTCAATTTAATTTTATCTTTACTTTCTCATGTCTCAATTTTATGTTTAAGAGTTCTCATGACCATTCTCTTTGCCACTTTTTTCTTTGTACATTTTTCCCTTCTTAGCTACTCATCATCTATAAATACTTCCACAACTTCCATATCCTCTTCATCATACACTTTGACATACACCCCCCGAGTATAGAAACATGTTGTTTCTTCAATGTCTCTCGCTTGACCAGTGACTCTAATGAATTCTCTAATTTCTATCAAATATGAAGTATATAGTGTGAAAGAAGAGAAATGTTGTGTTAATATACACTAGATAACTTAATATTTTGAAATTAGTATGATAAAAGGTAAAAGAAAAAAATGTACAAAGAAAGAGGGGATATTGAATTCATTTAATACCTCCCAAATTTGTTCCAACCTAGAGTTATGATATTTGGTAACCCTTCACTGCTATCAAGAAACATTGCACCTATTATTGATTCAACTGTCTCAAACAATAATTCATGTGGGTTTAGATCTATTAAATCATAAAATTTCATACCTACTAATTGAAGTGCATTTTTCCATGTGTTACATTGTATTAAATAGTTTTGAGCTAACATCTTCAAATACATACAAAATGATTTATTTGTCAACTTTACTCCCTTGAAACTATTGTGTTTTTTCCCTTCAATCTCATCAAAGCAATTAGACTTATATTAAGGTATGTCTAGTTCAAAAACTAAATTCTCAACAAATTTTTGTTTTACATTATAGTTCCCTACTTTAGGGTTTTTTTAATTTTTCTTTTAAACTATGGTTTTCTTACATGGCCACAATAGAATTTAAACAAAAATTATCCTACTTTTGACACTTTTTCAAATGAAAATGCACAATCCAAATGCACATTATGCCATGTGAAATTCTTACACCCACGATCACTATAGCACAATGAGGTTTGAACTTGGTTAGAGACGATGACACCAATAACAACAACAACAACACTATCATTTAACCAACACACTAAATGGGGAAACCTTATTTATTTTTAAATTTTAATAAAATGAGATGCTATGGGAAAATTTTCATTTTTTTTTTTTCTAACATTCTCTTTAATGTCTATTAAATTAAGAAAAAAGTAACAAACAAACACCAAAGTTCAAGGATAAAATATGAAGACTAAGATTATAAAATATAAAACTAAAGTTAGAACAATTAATGTAATATATAACCTATTTACTAATAACTTTAGTTACATTTTATAATTCCTCACTACAATATATAATCTAAAATTGTATATTAAAATTTTATTTCTTTATGAGTTATGTTTCTAAAACTGCAAAATGTTTTTTACATAATGAAATATTCAAACAAATAATATAATCAAATCATTATTATAACTTGATTATATAAATTTTAAATCAAATGAAAAATATTTAATAACAATTATTAAATTAATTGTATAAATTACATAATTACATATGAATATGAAATAATAAACAGATCTTTAGTTTTTCTAAAAACCATGTAAAAGACTGATATATCATTATTTTTAGTTTATATTTTATTAGAACTAATTTCTAAATTATATATTATAAATGTATATATAATTTAGGTTCAGAGGTTTTAACCAATACACACTAATATTTATATTTTTTCTATGTAGAAAACAATTCCCAACAACAATCTCAACAACTTTTTGAAACCAATAGAGTTTACAGCTTTGCTCTTAGCCTTGTATTCTAATTTGACATTTACAAATATCAACTTAACAGTCAATTCAAAGTTAAAAATTATAAATGTTGTAGATAAAACTACATATTTAGTCTAAAAGAGTATTATTACAAGTAGATTGAAGAAGCCCAAATTAAAGAATATAAATAGTAAGATGATATATTAGAAATTGGAAACTAAAATTTGAATTTGAATCTTTTAGGAAGAACTGTTTGAAATTTTTTATTAACTATTATATTTTCATAGTGGAAGTAATAAGAATCAAAATTAAGAATAAAAATGAGACGGAAAACAAACCATTTTAAAAAAATACTACTTTAAAATTTTTCGAAGACAATAAATTATGATCATCAAAGGAAACAAAATACTACTTTTAGGAGACAAAATACAGCATCACGAAAAACCAATGAAAAAACAGCATTACCTTATGTTTTTAATTAGATCATCAAAGGAAAGACGACGAGAAAGCAATCCGATAGTTAGAAACTCCATTAAATATCTCAAATAAGTTACCTATCAATCTTCTCTCAGAACGGCAATATGTATACTGCACAAAACCACTATTTGTATAGACGCGTGCAGTTATGGCGTGTCAAGGCAAGCAGAAATATGATGACAAGTTATTAAATAGATGAGCCACTTATAAATAAATTTGTTTGACAAGTATCAGATTTCTCTCCTACACTAAATAGAAACTCAAATTATAGTTTAAAAAGGTTTGTGAAAAAAGTTCTCTTCATTCATATATAAATTTGTTAATTCTATAATATAGTTTTTTCTAAAAATGTGATATTTATTTTTTAATTTAATTTATTTTTAGTGTTTTGTTATTTAAAAAATAAAAAATAGATATTTAGATTTTACTAATATCTTGTTTATTGAAATGAAAATTTTATATCGTTTAATAAAGTTTTATATTTAGTTATCAATTGTATCTTTTGTTTTTTTATTATTACAATTTATATATTATTTTTCATTTTTAGAATTTATTTTTATTAGAAAAGATATAATTTTTAATCTAAGAAATATCTAGAATTATTTTTCGACAATTCTATTAGCCGAAATATTTGACACCTTATTGCAAATTAAACACTAAAAACTATTTTCAAACTTTAATTACCTAATAGAATCAACAATTAGGTTGTTATGAAGTTTGAAACCAAGAATGGTTTTTTTCCATCCTATAGTACAAAAAAAATAGAAGGTAAATGGCATAATATAATGTATCTTCTTAAAATGGAAACACTTCCATGATAAGAGCGTTTAGCCCTTTGAGTAGGTGTTTTGGGATCATGTCAAGCACCTGAAATGGGTCCTCGGCTTTGATCTGGCTCTGTCCCCATCTTCCACTTCTTTTATGCACTTGATTCTTTCTTTCTAGGTGAAATTAGGGTTAGGATCACAATGATTCTCCTTCATTTCCCTCTTCTATGGTTCTATTTTCTAGGTAAGACTTACAAATAGGTCTTCCTAGCCTTCATCATATTCATCATAGGATTTTGTGCCTCTCCCTGGAACTCTACCCTATTCTGACATTATTTCTAGGTCTTTGGGAACTCCCGGGACCTCCTGTTTCTAATTCTGGCATCTCTAGACCGTGACCCTGAGATCTATAACCTTAAGGTCAATGATGACTTAAAGGGGTCAACTTTGAACTTGACTCTGACCTAGGTTGGAGTCAAGCTCATCCTTGACCCTGGGTTCAAGTTTCAAGGTTCCGTGATCTCCCAATGTCAAGTTTTCAAAAGAATTGTTTTCCTACTTCCGGGTCAATTGTTTTGGTCTCCGAAATGGTAAAATCTTAAATTACATTTAATTTAGGTCCATTCCTAAAAGTGTGAGGCCTAATTGGAATTTAATTTTCTAAGGTGGCCCATCTAGAGGATTGTGCCCTAGATCACTATAAAAGAAAGCCTTCCTCTCTCATTTTATCCATCAAGTTTTGTGAGAACATCCATTATTAAGAGCAAGATCTGTCCATCAAGTTTTGCAATCTCCTCTCTGAAGATCTCAAACTGATCAAGAAATAATTCATTCAAGCAATTATCATCTTCTCCATTCAAGTTCTCCATTGAAGATCAATTATTGAAGCATTCACGCCTTTTGAAGGGGTTTGGTTCAAGCACTCAAGATTCATTATTCAAACCCTAGATCTAGCGATCATGATGTTGTGATCTTCCTTCAATATCCTTTAGTTCATCTTCAAGATCCATTCATTTTTCCCTCAAGGTGAATTCAAAGCATACAATCATGGAGGGTTGATTTACATTTATTGATCTTATGTTCAAGCTTTCATATTAAAATACTTGATTACATTTCAAATACAATTTGCATATCTATTGAATATCGTAGCTTCATTGTTAGACCTACTTCTGCTACTTGTTAGCATTCTCTATTTCAATTCCATTATTAAGGTTGATTACAAACCGAGATTTGACTAAGGAAAACCCCTACCCCAACAAACAAAACTATTTTTTCTTGTAAGTACAAGTGCGAAAACCCCTACCAAAAAATATGTATTTCCAAATTAATTTCATCATGAGGTATGTATCTTACTTTAACTGATTTCAAGTATTTTCCAGATTTACATTTTTACAATTCAAATGTATGTGTAAAATATTAACTTTGGGGTCTCTTTTATGTGCAAACCATTGTTCTAGGACCCCATCCACATTTTATACTTTACATTTTTGGTGAACCCATTTACGACAACTCTTTCTTTTGTGGAATTAGATGCCCTATTGTGTTTGATTTTCTTTTCATGCTTATAAGTTTCATTTGAGTGCATTCGGATATATCTAGATCTATTTTCTATGTATTTCTTTATTTGTTATCATGTTGCATAAGTTGTTTCAAGTGTTTTCCAAAACTTCTTCTATAACTTTTGGGATTACACAACATACTCATCTTACCTTATCATTGCATAGTTTTACACCTAGAAAGACTTTATCTAGTGTGTGTGATGTTGCTTTATCCTCTCTTGAATTACCCTCTAAAGATGTATTAGAGCAAGAAGATGAGTTTAATCTATCTCTCCATCATATTTATATTTATGGAGATGAGTTGGGGGTTGATGTTAATTCTTCTCCTAATACATGTCTTTTCTATGAGCCTACTTTAGAATATAATTTACCTTCTTTCCCCTCAACGGATCCTACAATGTGCCTTATTGGTAGGGATGATAATCCTCCTATTTGGTATGAACCTTTGGATTTGGATGTTGATTACTCTCTTCCTCATGACACCATTGTGGATGATCCCTTGGATAAATACATTGATTTATCCCCTCCTCACAAAGAAGCTTTGATACAAGAGGGTGATTTATTAATGGATGACATATTCATACATGATGATAAAACACACTCCCCTTATGCAAACATCTTAGTGAAAGAAGATGATATTATAGATACTTTACCTCCATTTGAGATTCCCTCTAGTGATGAGGCATTAGTGGAGAATGATATGAATTCCCTTAATGCTCTCCCTTTTAGTGATGATCCTATGGAGAATCAAGATCTTACCTCATCTCCTCCTAGGATGTCCTCTTTGCTTCCTTCTTATGAATCTATTTGTAGTGTTCAAACAACTACCATGGTTTATCCCAAACCCTTGTTCACTGTCAAAGGTTGTCCTCACATTACTATCAAAGGTAAACCTATGGAGTCTTTCAACGACCATGATTCTATAACTCACACATATTGTACAGGGAGTAATCCTCAACCTAATCCATTGGTTTCTACTTTTTTGCCACCTTCTCAACCCTTTCTTCCTCCTCCACCCCATCTTCCTCGTAAGGAGTATGATTTGTAATGAAGGGTGCTCCCCTTAATACCACAAACACATAACAGAAATAGAGAAACAACAACAATATGCAAGAACAGAAAAATTGGCTTCTTATTATCTCCACAAATGTGGAATTACAAACTTTCAGAATTACAATATGCAAAGCCACATGGGCATTCCCTTACAATATTCTGTAGGACTAAGCCTCGAATTATTACCTAGATCTACTACCCAGAACTGCCCAGAACTGCCTAAGACAACACTACAGGCCTTCTTTATATAGGCAATTTCCACCGCCTGAGAAGGTTCCAGAAATTTAGCCCAAAGGGCCGACCAAACTTAGAATTATTTTATTTTACAATTTATTACATCAAAGTCGGCTCAAAATAACTTTTGAAACCCGAACAAAAATTTTGAAGGAAAATTATTTTTCGCCATTTCAGGTGACTCAACTTCCGAAGACCATAAGTCATTGCCAGTTGCTCTGATTGACTATTATAACCCCAATTCAGAAATGCCACGACGCGCTCTACAGGCTTGACTGGCACAAGCACCTGTCACCCAAATTTTCAACCTCATCCGAGGCCTCTAAGGCCTTCAAAACTGAGTTCAAAGTTTTTGTACCCTGTTGCCAATACCGAAAATCTTCAATAGCTCCAAGGCTAGACTTGATCTGTCAATGAAACTTTACTAGTAGGCTTATACGACTGAGATGAACCTCCACATGCGAAATCAGAACATTCCTAGATTTATGACCAACTTACTAAAAATAGAAAGTTTCCATAAATGGCAGCTCTACACAAGATAGCCCTTATTGAATACAAAAATAGAAATATTTTTGGGTGATGCAAGATTGCTCTTACACCTAGGATGCTCCTGCATCAGACAACCGGGGTAATTTTGAGAAGTGACCCTATCATGACTCAGGTGTGTAGAGGAAAACCAAGATGGTTAACCTCCTCCTTTGTTATCCATGATGAATCCTTAATAGGTCGTCCTTTCCACTTGACCAAATATTCTTCATAAGTTTTGTTCATTGTGCTCATGCCAACACGACTATCCAATATGTCCTTAATCTCCTTGGTATCTGAACTAGTTGCTAGAATACTCCACTGTGCTACTGTGATATCATCTTCAACACCTCCCTCATGAGACTCTGTCAAATCTGAAATGTTAAACACTGGTGAAATATTCAGTTCAGTAGGCAATTCTACCTCATATGCATTTCTTGAATCATGTTTCTTCAGTATCTTACATGGTCCAAACTTCTTCATTTTCAGCTTGTTATATGTACCAACTGGAAACTGCTCCTTCCGCAAATGAACCATGACTTCATCTCCAACTTGAAATTCCTTATGCCTCCTTTTCTCATCTGCCTTAGCCTTATACTGCGCATTCATCTTGGTAATATGCTTCCTCACCTCCCCATGGATGTTCTTCAAGTATTTTGCAAAATCCTCAGCTTCAGCACTACTTATTTCTCCTTTATCTATCTTTCTCAATTTTGATGCATTTCTCGGACTACTTCCATATGCAATCTGGAATGGTGATTTACCAGTGCTCCTATTGACAGAATTATTGTATGCAAATTTTGCCTATGGTAAAATCAAATCCCATCCTGTTGGCTTATCTCCAACCAAACATCTCAGTAAATTTCCCAAATTTCTATTCACCACCTTTGTCTGTCCATCAGTCTGTGGATGATGTGATGAACTAAACTTCAAATCTATCTTCAACTTCTTCCACAATGTATGCCAAAAATATCCAACGAAATTAGTGTCTCGATCTAAAACTATGGTCTTTGGAAAACCATGAAGTCTCACTACCTCTCTAAAAAACAATTCTGCTACATGAATAGCATCATTAGTCTTCTTACAGGGAACGAAATGTGCCATCTTTGAAAATCTGTCAACCAGCAAAAAAATTGAATCATGTCCCCACTGAGTCCTCGGTAAACCAAGAACAAAGTCCATGCTGATATCCTCCCAAGGCTTCTCTGGTACAGGTAATGGCTGATACAACCCTGTATTTTGCTTCACTCCTTTTGCCATCTGACATACTCTACAACTCTGTACAAACTTCTTCACATCTTGCTGCAACTGTGGCCAATAATAATTTTCACTAACCAAACTAAGGGTTTTATCATGACCAAAATGTCCAGCCAATCCTCCGCTATGCTTCTCCTTTATGAGATTCTCCCTCATAGAACTTCGTGGAATGCACAACTAACTCCCTCTGAATAGCATATCATCCTGGATGATGAAATCCAGCCATTTCGTCCTGTCTAGAGTAACAGGTTCTGTACAAGCTTTCCAAGCTTCACCAAAATCAGGATCTTCTGGATACAAATTCTTGAGCTCCTTGAACCCAACCACTTCAATCTCCATTTCTGTCATCAATAGTTGCCTTCTGCTAAGAGCATCTGCAACCCTGTTAGACTTTCCACTCCTATGTTTCAAATCAAATGTATAACTCTACAAAAACTCAACCCATTTCAAATGCCTCTGATTCAACTTTCCTTGACTATTCAAATATTGCAAAGCTTGATGATCAGTATACAAAAAAAACTCCTTAGGAAGCAGATAATGTCTCCACTTCTTTAATGCCTGAACTATAGCATAAAATTCTTGATCATAAACAAAATATTTTCTCTTGGCATCATTCAACTTCTCACTGAAATAAGCAATAGGTTTACCTTCTTGGCTCATAATAGCTCCTATTGCAGTACCACTAGCATCACAATGTACTTGAAACACCTTATTAAAATTTGGAAGTGCTAAAACAGGTTGTTCTGTAACTTTTTGTTTCAACAATTGAAAACTCTTTTCTACCCCATTAGTCTACTTAAACTCTTTTCTATCCCCTCTCATTGTTTTAGTCAAGGGTCCACAAATACTGCTAAAATTTCTAATAAAATTTTTGTAAAAACTAGCTAGATCATGAAAAGATCTTATCTCAGTAGCACTCCTTGGAGTAGGCCATTCAAGGATAGCCTGTACCTTCTCTGGGTCTATCTTTAGATCTTCTACTGAAACTAAAAACCCCAGATACACTAATTCTTTCTTCACAAAACTGCACTTCTTCAAATTAATCAACAATTTCTCTTCTCTCAGCTTCTCAAATACCATATGAATATGCATCATATGCTCCTCCAATGTCTTACTAAAGATCAAAATATCATCTAGGTAAACAATGACAAACTTACCCAGAAGTTCTTTCAAAACGTCGTTCATGAGCCGCATGAAAGTGCTCGGTGCATTGGTTAGGCCAAAAGGAATGACTAACCACTCATAAAGTCCTTCCTTTGTCTTGAAGGTAGTCTTCCATTCATCTCCTTCTCTGATATGAATCTGATGATATCCACTATTCAGATCTATCTTTGAAAAATACACAGCTCCACTCAAATAGTCCATAATATCATCCATTCGTGGCAATGGAAACCTGTACTTGATTATGATCTTATTTATTTCTCTGGAATCTGTACACATCCTCCACTCTCCATTCTTCTTTGGTGCTAATACCACTGGTATAGCACAGGGACTCAGACTCTCATGGATCAATCCTTTCTACAACAACTCATGTACTTGCCTGTTCAACTCCTCACTTTCTACAAGTGTCATTCTGTGTGCTGCCTTATTCGGAAAACTCACTCCTGGTATCAAGTCCATCTGATGACTAATCTTCCTGACTAGTGGTAATCCATCAGGTACATTATCGGATATAATATCCTGAAACTCATTTAACAAATCTGCAACTTCTACAGGAACGTCTTCTACTTCCTCTTTACCAGATTTTGGAATTAAAGCAAAACATACATGCTCATGCCTCATACCATATAGGAAATTTCTTCCATCAACAAAATTTATTCTTGCACTACCACATACCTTTTCTTTTGTGTCATTCAATGGCTTTAGCTTATGTCACACTCCATCCTTTGTCAGGGAATAGGTATTCGCATGACCATCCTGTACATCACATTGGTCAAACTGCCATGGTCTACCTAACAACATATGACATACATCCATAGATATGATATCACACAGTACCTCATCATGATATCCACTAATCTTGAACTTCACTAGGCATTGTTCATTGACCATGACCTTGTGGTCATCCTGTACCCAGGCAATCTGATATGGATGTGGGTGTTTCTGTCTCTTGAGCTTCAACTTTGTCACCATCTCTTCTGACACCAAATTGTCAGTGCTTCCACTATCAATAATCACATCACAACATTTACCTTCACACTTGCACCTAGTGCAAAACAGGCTCCTCCTTTGCTTAGGTTCATTCTCACCACTCAACAGGACTCTTCGGTTAATCAACATTTCTCCTTTTTCAGCATCTTCAAAATTTGATGATCTGGCATCTTCATCTACATGTGCAACTTTGGCCTGGCCTTCATTTCTCCTATCTATTCTGCCCTGGCACTGAGGACATTCAAATGCCCTATGACCTTCTTCTCCATAGTGAAAACATGTTCCACGGAAGCCTCCTCTTCCAGATCCTTGTCCTCTTCCTCTTCCTCTCTGATCTCTATTATTCTGATCTTGGAAATGATCAGAATTGTTTCCTTACTGAGTCTGACTGCTACTGGCCTCATCCTTCTTTTTTGAATCTTCATTTCAGCCTCCATAGGACTCTCCACTAGATCGTCCACCGTGACCTCTTCCATTTTGTCTGCTCTCGAACTTCTTGTTCAACTTTTCCTCTACTTTTAGTGAAAATTGGTATGCCTCCTCAATACTATTCATTCAAACCAGATTCAACTCCTCTTGAATGCTTTGCCTTAACCCATTAAGGTATCAAGCAACTTTCTCCTTATCAGCTTCTGCATGGCCTATTTTAATGAGGAGTCGATAGAACTCCTCTGTATACTCCTGAACAGATTTTTATGCTTGCTTCAAACTTTGCATTTTCTTCAGTAGGTCAAGCTCATAATCAACAGGAATAAACTTTCACTTTAATTTATCCACCATCCGATCCCATCTTGTGATTTTATCTTTCCCTCTTCTATTTCTCTCCAACTGAACCTCTTGCCACCATATCTTTGCATGACCTTTCAGTCTGGCCTTCGCAAATTCGACCCTATCAGGATCCTCAACATCTTCATACTCAAAATATTCCTCACATTCATTGATCTAGTCGATCAATTCTTCTGGGTGAAGATTTCCAGAAAATGTAGGAACCTCAATCTTAGGTCTTTTCCCAATCTTGGAAATGGCCCAGAAAAGTCTTTCTTCCTCTTGGTTCACAATTTTGACTTCTCCTTCTTGATATTCTTCTTCGGCTTCATCCTCACTTTCATCTCTGACATTAAGATTCATTCCTCTATGAATCTCTTCTTGCAATGCTCTCACTTTTCTCTAGAGCGCTCTAACCTCAGGTGTTACAACACCAGCTCTTCCACCACGTTCCCTTCATGGAGGCATTTTCGCGATGTGTTTTGAAAGCCTAACCGCGGTCCTAGTGCAAACTGCCTCGCAGTTAGCAATCTATTTACACACTCAGGAACTCCTGCTCTGATACCACTTGATGAAGGGTGCTCCCCTTAATACCACAAACACATAATAGATACAGAGAAACAACAACAATATGCAAGAACATAAAAATTGGCTTCTTATTATCTCCACAAATATGGAATTACAAACTTTCAGAATTACAATATGCAAAGCCACATGGGCATTCCCTTACAATATTCTGTAGGATTAAGCCTCGAATTATTACCCAGATCTACTACCCAGAACTGCCCAGAACTGCCTAAGACAACACTACGGGCCTTCTTTATATAGGCAATTTCCACCGCCTGAGAAGGTTCCAGAAATTTAGCCCAAAGGGCCGACCAAACTTAGAATTATTTTATTTTACAATTTATTACATCAAAGTCGGCTCAAAATAACTTTTGAAACCCGAACAAAAATTTTCAAAGAAAATTATTTTCTGCCATTTCAGGTGACTCAACTTACGAAGACTATAAGTCATCGCTAGTTGCTCTGATTGACTATTATAACCCCAATTGGGAAATGCCACGAAGTGCTCTACAAGCTTGACCTGCGAAAGCACCCATCACTCAAATTCTCGACCTCATCTAGGGCCTCTAAAGCCTTCAAAACTAAGTTCAAAGTTTATGTACCCTGCTGCCAATACCGAAAATCTTCAATATCTCCAAGGCTAGATTTGATCTGTCAATGAAACTTTACTGGCAGGCTGATACGACTGAGATGAACCTCCACATGCGAAATCATAACATTCTGAGATTTATGACCAACTTACTAAAAATAGCAAGTTTCCATAAATAGCAGCTCTACACAAGATAGCCCTTATTGAATACAAAAACAGAAATATTTTTGGGTGATGCAAGATTTCTCTTACACCCAGGATGCTCCTGCATCAATTTGATAAACCAATTGCAAAATACCCCTTCCAAGATTTCTCTATGGGAGCTTCTTCAAACTTCACCTACCTACTATGAAGCCTTTCAAAAATCTCTAGCAACGCTTCCTACTCCACCTCCTAATAAAGAGAACATCAATAACTTCTTACAATGCATGCATGCTACCCCGGTTCCTCCAGATATTATTTTTACTCAAAAGGATTTACCTTCTAAAGATGTTCAGAATCAATATGATGCTCTTATGGTTGTTGTTTCTATTAATAAGAGTATCATTCATAGGACCTTGATTGATAATGGATCTGGGCTTAATGTTTGTAGCATGGACATGCTCAAAGTGATTAAAGTTGATCTTTCAACTATTCAACCTAACAATGTTCCTATACATGGCTTTGATAACATTGCTAAGAAAACTTTAGGCATCATTACCTTACCTATCAAAGTAGGACTGGTCATCTTGAATACACCTATTCATGCTATGCATGGGCCTCTCAATTATAGCCTTCTTTTGGGTAGACCTTGGTTGCATGAGATGCACATCGTTCCTTCCACCCTTCACTGTAAAGTCAAGTTTATACATAACAACAAGATGTATTTGCTTCATGCAAATGATGCACCTAATCCTTGTCTTAATATTCAAACCCACACTACTCCTGTTCCTAATAGTAATCCTTCTTCCTCTGATGCAGTTCCTGGCGATGATTGGGAAACCTTGGATTTTAATACTACCTTTATTGAAGAGTATAAGGTTAATGATCATGATTTTATGAAGTAACAAAGAGAATTTGAAAAATGAGTTTTTACTTCTAAAACCCTTCATAATAAATCTTTTGCTGCTTCTACCCACAATGAATTTTTTAAATCTACTAAGGATGATATTGTGACTACTGAGGTTCCATTGACTCCTAATATGGCTTCTTGTTATGGTCTTGGTTATCATTTCCTAGTTAAATAAGGATTTAATGGTCAAGGATGTGGTAAGCATAAATAGGGAATTCAAATGCCCTTACACATTAGGGGGCATGAGCATTCTTATGGATTAGGATTTAAACCTCAACAACATCTCAAATAACACTTGAAAACATGATGAACCTATGAAGGAATTTGACCAAGAAGTTCTTTTGCCTAAACTCCTTCATGCTAAGATGATTACTAGACCTAAATGCAAAAAGAAACGTATTCCACACTTGAAGGCTCTTCCTTTTTGTTTATATCATAGATTTCATGATCACTCTACTAATGAATGTCAAGCTTTACATTATAAGATTAGGCAGCTCATTGACAGTAATGTTATTTATATATCATGTGGAAATGAGTTATATTTCAATCTAGTTTGTTCTAAATAACATTTATGTTCCTATTATGGAGCTCGACATTATGTAAACAATGTTAGCCTATTACTTGGGGGCTCATTTTATCACATAGTGTTATGAGTGATATAAGAGGTCCTCTTACATTCTTGTTCCTACACTTGGGTAGAAAGGATGCCACCTCTTTCTTTTCTTTCTTTCTGGGATTCACCTCTTTCCTTGGTTAAGCAGTATGTATCTATTATGTGATATCCAATCATACATGAAAATTTTGGTTTGCATTGAGGATATTTGTCCTTGATCACAACCTATTTCATTATTTGACATTTGGTTTCCATGGTTGATATATCTCTCACCTTGGAAACTGAATAGTGTGTATCCCTCACAAGGGTTACTTTTCCACTTCTTGCATGATATCTCTTTGCATTCATCCCTTCCATGGCCTCATAGGAGTTGTAACCTTCTTGGCTTGGACTAGGTGTTGTCTATGGATATTGTCTTGATGTTGAAGAAGGCTTTATCCTTGTTCTTTTCTTTCCTTAACATGACAAAATAGTATGTTTTTTCCATCTTAAATACGCGGGCATATATACGGCCTCCCTCACTCTATATTATTATTTTTGTTCTAACCTTTTTTTTTATAGCATGCTAAATCTTAGAAGGTAATGCACATAATTTTCTAAATCCTGAAGGGACACGCATTTCCAATTTTCAATATGCTAAATCTTGGAATGTAATGCACATAAGTTATTAAATCTTGAAAAGACACGCATTTCCAATATGCTAAATCTTCCGAAGCTAACACACATAAGTTGCTAAATTCTGAGGAGATGGGTATTTCATATTCATAGTGATACAAAAAGGTGGATCTATGGGTATTCAAAAAGCCATAAAGAAAAGCATTATAATTTCAAAGCACAGTTTATGGGTGAACCTATTGAGCTCTCCATCCAGGGTGATTCACGGTAAGGTGGCCATCTTACTTGACGAGGTAATCACTTTCTCCTTTCTCTCTTTTCTCTTTCATGCTAGCAGGATTGGATCATGAAGCTATGTTATTATAGTGTTTCTCTTGTCTTTCTTATGTAATCATTTATGATTTTATGATAGCTTTCCCAATATGATATTAGTATGAGAAGTATTTATTAGTGAGGTTTCTTATGCTAATTGATTTGGGTTGTTTAGTACTAACCCTTGTTCTTTTGGTTTTCTCTTTTCGCACCCTCATGTGTGTATGTGGAGTTAGAATCCTTATCCTAGGTTCTTGTGTCCTTAGCTAAGTTTTATTTTATTTCTTTGTGATTGCACTTGGATCTCTTCTTTCTTCTCCTTTACCAAGAGTTTGCATCGAGTCCATACTCTTGCTAAAGTGGGGGCTTAATGTATCATCTTAAAATGAAAACACATCCATTATAAGAGCATTTACCCCTATGAGTAGGTGTTTTTCGATCATGTCAATTACCTTGAATGGGTCATCAGCTTTGATCTGGCTCTTTCCCCATCTTCCACTTCTTTTATGCACTTGATTCTTTTATTCTAGGTGAAATTAGGGTTAGGATCCCAAGGATTCCCCTTAATTTCCCTCTTCTATGGCTCTATTTTCTAGGTAAGACTTACAAATAGGTCCTCCTATCCTTCATCACATTCATCATAGGATTTTGTGCCTCTCCCCCACACTGTACCCTATTTTGACATCATTTTGAGGTCTTCGGGCACTCTCGAAACCTCCTGTTAATGATTTTGTCATCTTTGGACTGAGACCCTAAGATTTGTAACCTCAAGGTCAATGATGACCTAAAGGGGTCAAATTCAACCTTAATTCTGACCTAGGTCAGGGTTGAACTCATCCTTAACCATGGGTTGACATTTCAAGGTCCCGTGATTTCCGTATGCCAGGTTTCTAAAAGAATTGTTTTCCGACTTCCAAGTCGACTGTTTTGGTCTCCGAAATGGTAAACCCTCAAATTATATTTAATTTAGGTCCATTCCTAAAGGGTTGAGGCCTAATTAGAATTTAATTCCCCAAAGTGGACCCTGTAGAGGATTATTTCCTAGATCACTATAAAAGGAAGCCTTCCTCTCTCATTTTATACATCCAGTTTTGTGAGAGCATCCATTATCAAGAGGAAGATCTGTCCATAAAGTTTTGCAATCTCTTCTCTCAAGATCTCAAGGTGATCAAGAAAGCATTCATTCAATAAATCATCCTCTTCTCCATTCAAGTTCTCCATTGAAGATCAAGTATTCAAGCATTCAAGCCTTTTGAAGGGGTTTGGTTCAAGCACTCAAGATTCATCATACAAACCCTAGATCTAGCCATCATGATGGTGTGATCTTCCTTCAATATCCTTTTTTTCATCTTCAAGATCCATTCATTCTTCCCTCAAGGTGGATTCAAAGCATACAATAATGGAGTTTTAATTTACATTTATTGATGTTATGTTCAAGCTTTCATATTAACATAGCTTTGTTGTTAGATCTACATCTACTACTTGCTAGCATTCTCTATTTCAATTCCATTATTAAGTTTGATTCCAAACTGTGGTTTGTCTAAGGAAAACCCCTACTCCAACAAAGAAAATAATTTTCTTGCAGGTACAAATGCGAAACTACACATCTGTGCTTTGATTTGGATACCCTTTTCAGAGAGCTTCTGAGATCTACAAACAAAATCAAAGGTGACCTTCAGAATAAAAATGTATCCTTTGACCTTTTATTGGGTTCAAAGGCTACTTGCTATCAGAAAGACAAAACATTTGTTGGTTTTCTTTGTCTCGGTATTTCCAGTTTTGGACAGGTTGCAGAATTGCCGGAAACTTTACATAGGCAACATAAAATAGCTATTTCAAAATTAATTTCATCATGAGGTATGTATCTTACTTTATCTGATTTCAAGTATTTTCAAGATTTACATTCTTACGAATTCAAATGTATGTGTAAAATATTAACTTTGGGGTCTCTTTTATGTGCAAACCATTGTTCTAGGATGCCATCCATATTTTATATCTTACACATAATCTCCCATTTCTTTTTAGTTCTCACATAGCACCAAAACATATGTTTTAAATTTTATCAACATGACAAAAAGAGCATTTGGCTAACTATAGTTTAGATATCAAATTTTTTCCCCTAGAATTTACTTATAATGCAATTGTATGCAAATTAGATGTCTACTTGCTAGAGATGATAAATTAACTATTTGAAAGCCAATAAACCAATCTAATGCAACAAAATGAAGAATGAAATGTAACTATAAAATGATGAAACTAATTAGATTACCTTCACCTACCAATGCAGCTTGTCTCTATTGTCCTCCTAGCCTTGATTTCTTGGATGTGTTGAGCTCTTAGATTTCCAGTTTGAAGCTCCTTGCCCAAGATGTCACCAAAGTGTGGAGATTGAATGAAATGAGTGCACAATAGCTTATGCAAATCTAATGGATGGAAAGCAAGTGAAATGAAGATAGTATGGATTCTTGAATGCTTGTTTTCTTGGATGCTTGAATGCTTATTCTCTATTGCTTCTATTCTCTCACAAAGGGGAAATGAGGCTCCTTTTATAGAGTTTTGGAAGAACTAGGCCAAGGTGGCACAATCCTACAATTGAGAATGAAAGGTGGAAGATCCTAAGGCTATGATTGACTTTGTTGAAGGAGTTGAGAGAAAGGGGATGTAGTTCGAATGTGAGAGGAAGAATAGGGAAGATGTTCCTCTCACATTGACATGGAGCAGAACAAGGTGGAAGGGAAAGACACATGTCAAGTGTCTCCCGAAGACCAAAGAGAGAATGAAGGAAAGACCTCTTCTTCACAAGGACTCTTTGTACAAGTGTCCCACGAGTCACCTTTGACCCTTAGAGGTGGCTTAAAAGGTCCCTTAGCAATAGGGATTGTCTCTTGACTTGGTTGTTGAGAGGACATGTGGTCATGAGACTAAGTCTTACGAGGCCACATAGCCCTTAAGAATATGACATGTGTGGGTGAGGATAAATATGAATAAATAATTAATAATAATTATTTATTTTAGCCAAAGTGATGTGTCAAGTGACTGGGTAGATGAGGTGGACTAGGGGAATTAGTCATATTTAGGTGATTGTATATTTAATTAAATCACTTTAATAAGACTAATTAGAAGACTTAGGATAGAGGAATAAACTATAGTGAATTTACTAAATAAACTGAATAATTTATTTAATAAATAGATGAATAAATATTTAATTAATTAATCATGTATATATTAAATAAATAATAAATATTCAATTAATTAATGAAGCCCTTTTTAAGTGTATACATTTTTCCCCTCTTTTAAATAATGTGCTTGTCACATTATTTCAAAGAAAAATCAAGTATTCTACCCCAGACAATGTCCCAGATGACCTATGCATGCCGCCTCAAGAGATTGATTGATAAAAATGATTTATTTGGATTTCTTCTTTTGTAGTTTCAACAATCAATCTCTTGAAGAATGCAGGGGGAATAGAGAAATAACGGGGTGAAACAGGTGAATAATGGGAGATAGGGTTCACACACCAAGCATATCAAGTCTACAGGCTATAAATAAAGCTAAGGGGTCCACAATAGGCTCATTGTGCACACTTGTCATTTGGGGATTGGAGCTAGAGAGAGAGAAGAACAGAGCCATCAGGATGTCATTCCCACTATTAGATCACCACTTCGAGAGGGCCAAATGTTTCCAGTGACCACCCAATTCAGGTGAACCAATAGGTGATTCGATCCTCTTTGTCAATTTGTTTTTGGGTGAAGAATGAATGCATAGTTGCAGCGCAGCAACTAGCCATGTTTGCGCAGAAAATTAAAACTTATCCGCATTTGTTTAGGGCAATTGCACATTCATATGAGAGGAAAATTAGTGTTGCACAAGTATGATTTAAAAGTGCACATATGTAGTTTCTACGCATGTGTGCAGAATTGTTGTGCAAATGTATAGGAAAATTGCGCATATGTTAAAACCTGCGCAAATGTTAAAGTATGCTATGCATGCATGTTTCAATGCTGCGCATGTGTTTTAGATGGTAGAATTTGGTCAAAGTAGATAGTCAATTAGGTCAAACATGATGTTGATAAGCCGATATGATCTGTTGGAAGTTGATTTGATCGATTTGATGCAAGATAGGCAACATTGTAGCATGGTCGCTAGTTAACCTCTCTTGAATGTAGATAATTGATAGAATTATTAGTTGAAACACGTGATGAACATTTTTGAAATTGATATGATAGGATAGATAGATTGATAGATCATTTTATCAAGATCTGATAGCTTTATTTTTGTTGATTTGAATAGGAGGATATCACTGATATTCTGATGTCATGGGAGAGATATCCCGTCACACAAAATTTGAGACTAGCGCTGTCAGAGATAGATAGACTGTTGATTGGTGCATCTAGTTTATATCATGTCATCTACACACCCAAGATTCGGGTGAATCTCAGTATGATGACAACCTTAGCAGAGAGATGGCACTCGAAGACAAGTACTTTCCATCTTCCGATGGGGGAGATGACAGTTACACTAGAGGATGTATATTGCATCCTCTAGCTTCCTATCATAGGGGAGTTAGTATAGTATGATCGGCATGGCGGAGTCTCAGAGTGTAGAGCCCTATTTGGGGATGATGATATTGATGAGGGAGAGATTATTTTGGAGGTCATGGTTGATTTGTATGATCCTCTACTAGTAGTTCTAGCAGGTGCGATTGGAGGATTTGTATGTCCTGATCGTAGGTCACATGGATTTGCAGTGGGATGGGGCCACATGCTACAATAGATGATGGACAGGACCTGATTTTCCTGGTGTGTGTGTTTATTAGCACAACTTTATCATGATTTGCATTAGGTGGTGTACCATAGAGGTGCATCTTTATCAGCAGGTGTGACACTGCTCCATGTATGGGCATGGGAGCATATATCAATGACTAGACCAGTAGTGATCATATTTCAGGGTGCAGGTCAGCCCTACATAAATGTATACTCCTTAGTTTTGTCTCAGGCAAAACTGGGATATTTAGAGTTCTAGCGATACACTTTTGATACAATGACATGGATGCCATACCTAGAGTGTGAGCCTTGGGATGATGAACGATAGCTGGGATTTTGTTTTGAGTCACGATGGCTAATAGGGTGGACACCCTTCATTATTGAGAGATAGTTGGTTAGTCAAGTCCTATGCCAGTTTGGTAGGATCCAAGGGATGCCTCAGGAAGTGATTGAGTTTGCTAGGATGCATCAGGAGAGGTGAGACTGGGGGCGCATGGTATCTTTTGATGTAGCGAGGTAGGAGTTTTTGGACATGCCATTCCAAGCATGGACTATGAGGTAGACAGTTGTAGACCCTAGGATGATGGTAGATCTTGAGCAACATTTGAGAGACTTCCCTATGCCATGATTAACTGATCTTACTGTAAGGCCACCAGAGAGGGATCCTGTAGATAGACGTCGAGGGATACTTCATGGATGAGACAGGCAAGGACAAGGGAGAGGAGGTGACGGTGATGGAGGAGATGGTGATGGAGGAGATGGAGGGAGAGGGAAGAGAGTGGGACCGCGGATGAGAGGAGGTGGTGTGAGGCAGAGAGGATTGATGTCACCCCCAGCTAGATAGGGATGGAGACAGCCTTTGGTATAGCCAGTAGTAGGAGATCCTTTATAGGTACTAGTAGCACAAGTACATATACCATTTTCCCTAGTATAGGGTCTAGCTATATAGGCACAAGTACCGATATAGGTAGCACAGGGACTAGATGAGGTATATGTCGTATTAGCTTGGGAAGGAGTGGTATAGGGTGGACACATCCAAGATGATATCTAGGATGATCAGGATATACAGATGCCAGACATGGGGGCACAGGAGGAGTAGCCAGACATGGACATTGGGGGACATGATCCCTTTTTATAGAGAGATGCTACTGAGGAGGAGGATCTAGATATTGATACACTACTAGTTCAAATAGTAATGACACAGGTACAGGCAGACTGTGTTCCTAGCCTAGAGCGACAGATTGAGAGACTGGAGAGTCAGATGGATATACTTAGACATGAGCAGGATACAACGATTACGAGACTCAGGGAGTCGGAGATGTTGTTGGACAAGTTGCAATGGACAGAGGATATGGGTCCTCATTGAGATAGCTTGAGAGCCATGATACATGCCAGGAAGGAGATATCCTACTAGTGAGAGGCTTATAGGTAGGTGGTCTCGAGGGATCAGTGGATTGGGAGCTACAGAGAGAGCTCATTTGCAGTAGGTACAGAGGCACCACAAAGATAGGCTTTTGGGGCTAGTGGAGGTATATCATCATGACCTCCTAGAGCACCTATAGGATCTAGAGATCAGGTAGGTCCATCAGTTTCAGGTTCAGGTTCAGCAGGATAGGGCTTTATTGCATCTCGTAGATAGTGACAGACAGAGCCTAGAGGCAGTGGGTCATAGATACCACTTGTATACACATTCTTGTATTTTTAGTGCTTCATTATGTTATTGACTTGATATACATGACATTTGGACACATGGTTATATATTTTGTATCATTGGATATTGGACATTTTATATGTTTTATGGACTATTTATATGATTGATTCTATATGATGATGTAGTTCTATCATGATTTTCTTTCTTTATATGTATACATGTGTGTACTAACATATGTAGGATGTGATGATTTTTACTTTTATATGCATAGTGTTTATGTTATATGATGCAAATGGTTTATATAATGAGTAATGAATCTTAACATGTGATGGATACATTGATTATGTCTTAAATGATTTCTAATGCAATGTTATGTGATTACTAATATAAATGATGAAAATAAAATGAAAGATATATTACAAATGATAATGTATGTAAATGAACTATAATGTACCTAAAAGATAATGAGATAAAATGATAACTAAAATTATGACAAAAGAACCTAAATGAACCATGTAAAATGATTGTAAGATGCAAGTTTAAATGTTTAATGTTTTTGTTGTCCAAGTACCCTCAACATAAAATAACCATGTATTTGACACAAGAAGAATGGACTAGGATAAAAGATAACCTAAAAGGATAACCTACAAAAACTCTATAAAAGGAAAATAGATATATGAGTTTATGAGAAAATTTTGAATGCAATACAAAATGAAGTATGAAATGAGTTATCTCCACAACTTTAGGTAACATCTTGAAACTTCATAAATAACTGGAATTTGATTCTCATCATTGAGCTCATTATGTTGCAAGGAAATGCAAGCATCAAGGTATAATTAAGCCAGGATGACCTGAACACTTATTGCATGGAGTTTAATATAGAAAACTTGACAAGCATCTAGGTATAAAAGAACCGAGATGACCTGAGTTTCATTTGCATAACATACAAGGAATACTTTTTGAACCCTCCATTGGGGAACAAATATTTGGAGTCAAGGTATGTGCTGGCGTATCAACATCAATAGCAATTGATAAACAACATGATTTGTATGTTTTCAAAACTATTAAATGGATGAAGGCACTGACGCACAGACACCCCAATTACTTGTTCCTTCGACTTCATTGGAAAGATACCCCCCAAACAACAATCAAAGAAAAATATCATGCCCCATCCCAACCATTCTAATCAATGACATATGGGAGTTTTAAAACTCATGTCAAAGATATCCCAGAATGGCATAGGAAACATAATAACAATGAAATCCATATATGAATGCATAATTTACAACAAACCAATCTAACATGCTTGCCATGAATATACATTTCTTTTTCCCAAAAGATAGATTTAAGATATGTTGATTAGGTCAATTGATGATATACAAATAAGAGGCCATGTTGTGAAAGATAGGTCATAGATTATGATTTAGGATAAGGATAGCATTGTGTGAGAACATTTGATTATGTTTGTATGCCTGGTGAAAAATACTCCATTGTTGTCCTCTAAGAGTCATGACTATCATAGATCCACTTCCCAAACTAGGTCGAGGACATGCCCCCAACTAGGTGTTGGACTAACTTATTATGGATGAAGAAGGACACAACAAGACTTAGGTGAAGACCAAGATACAAGACCAAGCTATGATAGGATTTTATTATGGATATGTATAGTGGATGGTGTTATGAATTGGCCATTTTATTATGATATGTACAAGGTCAATACAGTGACGGACAAGTCACTTTACTGCGGATATATACAATGGACAGACACACTAGAAGAATCTTAATAGATAGAGGAGCTAACATGATACACATGGCACCTGTTTACCAAGTTTTCACCACATGCTTTTATTGCACTTTTTTCTTTTTTTCTATTTTTTTTTTTTTAAAATTTCTGATTTTCTGATATACACTATATACATGCCCCTTTCATTGGGATCTTAAGCATAGAACTTCTTAAGATGAATACTATTAAGAGGTTCATCCAACGGATCACCTTCAGGTGTAGATAACTAATAAGCCCCATAACCATATACTGATGTAACTACAAAGGGACCTAACTAGTTGGGTTCAAACTTGCCTTTCTTTTCCCAATGTTGTTGATTCTTTGGATTCTCTCTAAGGACAAGGTCACCCACTTGAAAATATCTGAACTTGACCTTACTATTGTACTCGTGGGACATGCACTACTGATAAAACTTTAAATTATCATAAGTTCATTGACAACACTCATCCAACAATTCCAATTTAGTCAGTCGTGTTGCTCTGTATTCTTCATCTAGAATCAAATCTTTGAGAGAAACAGGAAGAGATGGTAACTCAACCTTGAGGGGCAGGACAACTTCAGAATCATAAACAAGGGAATATGGTGTGGCTCTAGTTGGGGTTCGGATGGATGTATGGTAAGGCCACAAGTCTGGGTTGTGTTGGAGATGCCAGTCATGGCCAGCATCATTGACAGTCTTTTGTAGGATTTTGACAATGGTCTTATTAGACGCCTCAGCTTGACCATTACCTTTAGGATAATAGATGGTGGAAAAGTTATGGGTGATATGGAATTTTGTGCATAGCTCATCCATGTCCTAATTTTGGAACTGCTTCCCATGATCAGTGATAAGATACATAGGTATACCATATTTGCAAATGATATAGTTTAGGATAAACATGGATAACTATTTGCCAGTGGTGGTAATGAGTGGAACGGCCTCAATCCATTTAGTAAAATACTCTATGGTAGTAATAATCCATTTGTGACCATTGAAAGAGGGATCATTGATAGTGCCCATGAGGTCGAGTCCCCACCAAATGAATGGAAAAGTTGTTGTAAAATAATGTAACTCTTATGTTGGAGCATGAATAAGGTTTCCATGTATCTGAAATTTCTTGCATGCTCTAGCAAAATGAAAGGAATCTGTTTCCATGGTAGGCCAATAATAACCCATACACATGAGCTTCTTATCCAAAGATGGACCACTCGAATGAGTTCCACAAATACCCTCATGTACGTCTTGCAAGGCAGTTTGAGCCTCATCTTGTTCTAGACATCATAAAAGAGTACCATCAAGACCTCGCCGATATAGGGTTTCAGATATTAAAAGGTAACGGGAAGTTTTGCGAAGGAAGATGTGTTTTTGGTTATGAGATAAGTTGGGTGGGATAATTTTATTCTTTAGATAGGAATAGATATTGCCATCAATCAGGGAATCACTTCCAATAAGATGACACATGATACTGGTGTTAGGATCATCATATGCATGATAAGTCAAGGATTCCACTAGGAACTCGAAAAGTGTCTTAGTATTATTTGTATCAAATAGAGAAGCAATTTTCACCATACCATCTGTAGATTTGTTGTCATTCCTTGGAATCTGCTCAAAAGTGATAACCTTAAAGTAATTCTTAAAATCATCTACCATATGCTTATATGGTAATAGCTTATCATCCTTTGTTTTATATTCATTAGTAACTTCATTGATGATTAACTAAGAATTTCCATAGACATTTAATTCATTGACTCTCCACTGTAACACCATCTTGAGACCAATCAGCAAAGCCTGATATTTAGCTACATTATTAGTACAAGGAAATAGTAGCTTATAATATTTTGGAATTGTATAACCTTGTGGTGTAATAAATAAGATGCCAGCACCAGAACCCTATTGAGTATAAGATCCATCAAAATAAAGCTTACAGGCTTCAGTAGAAAATGTCAGGATATGAGCATCTAGAAATTTTGTAGATATTGGTTGATCATCTTTCAAAGGTGAATCAGCCAACTGATCTGCTATAACTTGTCCTTTAATTGCCTTTTTGTCGATGTACTCAATGTCAAATTCACTAAACAACATGACCCATTTAGCTAGCCTCCCTGTTAATGCTGTCTTGCTTAGAAGATACTTCAAAGGATCAATCTTTGCCACTAGCTTGATAGAATGAGACAACATATAATGTCACCATTTTTGTGAAGCAAAGACAACTGCGAGACAAGCTCTTTCAATAGGAGAATAATTTAGCTTAGACCCCACCAAGGTGTGACTGATATAATAGATAACTTTCTCTTTTCTGTCATGATCCTGTTGAGCAAGAAGAGCACCAAGAGAAACTTCTATCATTGAAATATAAAGCAAGAGTGGCTTGGCTAGAATTCGTGACATTAATGTTGGAGGATTTAGTAGATATTGTTTAATTTTATTGAAATCCTCTTCACATTTATCATCCCATTGAAATAAGATATTTTTATGTAGCAAGTGTTGAAAGGGATGACTTCGATCTGGTAGTTGAGAAACAAATCTTAGAATAGATTGAAGACATCCTTGCAAAGATCTTAACTGACTGATATTAGTGGGGGAAGCCATCTCCATTATTGCTTTGACTTTTTCTGGATCTACCTCGATTCCTTTAGCTGAGAAAATATACACCAAAAGTTTACCAGATGTAACTCCAAATGCACATTTCTTTGGATTGAGTCAAATCTAATACTTTTCTAGCCTGATAAAGATTCTATTCAACACCTTTAGATGACTAGCTCTATCTTTTGATTTTGCTAATATATCATCAACATAATCTTCCATAATGGTATGCATCATATCATGAAAGATTGTGGTCATGGCTCTTTGGTAAGTTGCTCCAGCATTTTTAAGGCCAAGTGGCATCACATTCCAGCAATATGTACCCCATGGACAAGTAAAAGCAATTTTTTCTTGGTCTTCTAGCATAATTTTGATCTGGTTATAACCAGAAAAACCATCCATTAGTGATAACATTTCATGCCTAGCTGTTAGATCAACAATAATGTCAATATTAGGTAGAGGGAAGTCATCTTTGTGACAAGCCTTGTTAAGATCTCAAAAATCAATATAGATCTGGATAGACTTATTTGGTTTTGAGATAGGTATGATATTTGAAATCCACTCAGCATAATCAATAGCATGAATGAATCCAACATCTAAAAGCTTTCTGAATTCTGCTTTAACCATGAGTGCTATGTGTGGATGCATCTTGCGGAGCTTCTGTTTAACTGGATTTACTCTTGGTCTAATAGATAAATGATGTATAATGAGATTAGGATCGATCCCACACATATCAGCATTGTACCAAGAAAAGTTGACTTGTCTCTCTTTGAAAAATTTTGCAAAAACTTCTTTCTCCGTCGCTATCAAGGATGCTGCTACTTTGAGGATATGCAGAGACTCCTTTGTTCTAATGTTAAGAGGTACTGTCCATTCAATAAGATTGTCAGATTTCTCTCAATACAGATAATCAGGAAGAGTGTCAATCCTTCCATCGTCAGGCACCTCAAAGAGGTTTTCACCATCAGATACGTCATTTCTTTTTACTTTTTTAGGATCTAATACTGCCACATAGTGGTTTTCACCATTAAATCCATTTATTATTTTGATATTTTTGTGACTGAAAGGATTGGCACCCTCACCAAAATAGGCCATGTCATTAAGCTTGATGGGGAATCCTGACTTGTGATCTCCTGGTGGTAGATGATCCCGTACTCCTAGATAATCAATAATAACATCATCGTTATGGAAAATGTCAAGCTCCAGATAATTTGGACAATCCCAATGAATAAGGTCAGGACGTACAAGTGGCATGGGATCGTTTGGATCTAGCTCACAGGTGGAAAGAGTATTGATGGAAAAATATTCAAGGTTAATGATAGTATCAGGAAAGTCTATCTCGATACTCTCATTTGAATCACATATTGCAAGATAAAGTTCACTTTCCTCACTATCGTCAAAAGTCGTATTACATGGAACTAACCCTAGAGTATCAGTCATTGAGGTCGTCCCCTCATGATAATCAGTATTATAACGTTGGAAAACATCAATTCCTTTATCAATAGTTCCATTAGATAAGATATCCGATTCATAGTAATTAGAATCAGAATCATCTGCATGATTCCCAAGTGGATCTATCATTTCCATTGTAATTCTTTGTTTTTCAGGGTCTACATACTTACCATCTTTCCTGAATTGCAATGCCGAAGCCTTTGATACTTCATGCAAAGGTGTTAGCTTAGTTTTACCTTTTGAGTCTTTTGATTCTACCTTTTTATAGCCTAAGCCTGTAGTGTCTCTCTGATAATTGGGATTTTGCAATATTGGTTAGATGACACCTATTCTTTGTAATCCTAGAGGTCCACTACCTTGGTATCCCATCTTCTGTAACAAGGCATACCCTTTGCCGTAGACATCTAGAGATATATTCTCATGTTTATCATATGCTTCAGTTTTCTGTGGCTTGAGCAAATGGTTGGCATTTTATTCTACTGCCTCTTGTGATATGGTGCCCCCACTTATAAATCTATCATAAACAAGTGTAGGAGGGGGTTCCATTTTTTTTCTGGCGATTAAAGATCTCCCATATGAATGAGAAGATAAAGGAAATTTAGTGAGACAAAAATATTGACCTATAAAATACTCTCCCATGCCTTGTTCTTTAATATATATTTTGATCCCTTCTGTCTTTGAAGTTGAGGCTATATTACTAGGATCATCTGATGTAGTTGTAGAAGAACCAACACGGTTATGAGGAACCAAAGAATCATCAGCTATCTTCATAGTGTCGCATTACTAAAATGGATTAGGATCACCTTTAATAGTTATTTCTTGTCCTTCATGGGGAAATTTTAGACATTGGTGATAAGTTTAAGGTACAACTTGCATAGAATAAATCCAAGGTCTCCCCAAAAGGATATTATAAGCAAGATCCATATCAAGAACTTGGCAAATCACATCTTTAATTACAGGACCAAATCTGATAGGTAAAACAACATATCCCTTAGACGACCTCTCTTGTTCATCATAAGCTGTGATGGTGATTTTCTTCTTTGGATCTACAACATTCTTAGAAAATCCCAATGCAAGGACTAGTTTCAAAGTACATATATTCAAGCCAGCTCCTCCATCTATCAAGACTCTTTTAATTTTATGGCTTTGTATAAGAACCTCTATGTGGAGTGCTGCATTATGGGGTTGGTTGATAGCTAAATCATCATGCTCAGTGAAGGTTAGATAATGCGGAGTTGTTAAGTGTCCCACCATAGCTTGGAATTGATCATGATATAGAGTTGTGGGGACTTGTGTTTCTAAGAGAGCTTTCTCTAGGATTTCTTTATGAGTTGGTGACAAACATAAAAGCTCTAAGACAGATATCTAGACTGGTGTTTTCTTTAATTGTTCCAAAAGATTGTATTGGTTGGAAACATTAGGCATAGACTTTGGAACATAAATAGGTTTATTCTGAGAATTATTTGATTTCAATGTGACACCTTGAAGAGTAACCTTGGACTAAGCTCGAGTAGTAACATTAATGGGTTGACTCTCTGATTTATCTTTTATAACGATCACATTGCAATACTATTCAGAAGGATGACACTTAGAGATGTTACCAGCATATTTATAGTTTGTAGTAGTATAATTGGCTTGGTTATCACCTTTAGCATTGGAAGAGCTTCCTTTTTCATGCTCAGGAAGTGGATCTTTAAAAGTCGTATGTGACTCGTTCAAGGTATGTCCATCTACACTGATTTCATCATTTTTTATTAAGTCCTGAATCATGCTTTTGAGTCATTGACAATCATTCATTTTGTGGCCCTTTCCTCTATGGAATTCACAATAATCATTATCATTCCACCAAGAAGATTTCACCCTAGGTTCAAAATATCTAGTTTTAGGAAGCTGAATGAGTTTCTTCGTAATTAACTTCTGTAATGCAGATTCCAAAGATTCCCCCAAAGGAGTAAAGTTTCTTCATGGTGACATGAAAGGCAATCTTGGTTTTGATGAATTCTTGTTGGTATTTTTATTGGTAGATTGATTGCTATAAGTAGCTTGAGTAGCATTAGCCTTTCTAGTGAGATTCAAAAGAAAAATTATTGGAATTGGAATTTGAAGGACCAACATTATCTTTGGAATAAAGTTTGATCTCACCTTTTCCGACCATGGCTTCCTCAATTTTGATACGATTTTCTATGAGCTTGTTAAAATTTGGAGGACATTGCAATTGTAACATATAGCTCATTCCTTGTGTAAGATTATGCACAAAGATATCCATATTTTCTTGTTTAGGAATTGATCATGGATATTTGGCAAACAATTGATGCCATCTTTGTAAAAAAGTAAGGAAGGGTTCTCGATTCTTTTTATGTGCATTGCAAAGATCAAGCATAGTGACCTCATGTTTGATATTATATGAGTAATGAGTCACAAATTTGTCAAGAAGTTCATTGAAAGATTTAATGTCTGGGGGTAGTTTGGAGAACCATTCCATAGCTTGTCCTCCTAAATTACATGGAAATAGTCGCATAACATATGTATCATTGTGGGTGACTTCAATACAAGCAGCACAAAACTCATGAATATGGTCTTGTGGATCCGAATTCCCTTTGTATTTATCAAATTTTGGTACCTCAAAATGAGGAGGGAATGGAATCATTGCTAAATTCTTATCAAAAGGATAAGGGCATATATCATCCAAAGAGTATTTCTTGGTTGATGATCCAGTTTGGATGTCACGGATTTGCTGTTGAAGCATCTAGATTTGTTGTAGGACTGGATCCATAGAGTTAGCATTCCCTTGAGTATTTTGGGAAGCATTTTGGTGATGAGAATCATGAGAAGCATTGTATTGTTGATTGTTTTGGAAAACATTTGATTGTTGGTTGGTCTCCTTTGCTCCTTGAGAATGTGTATCTTGAGAATTCTTAGGATTTTCCTAATTATTGGTATTATACGGTTCTTTAAGATGGGACAGATCAAAATCAGATGGTAATTTAGCTCCTTGTTGAGCTAACATCAGAAAATACATTTCCTTATCAAGGCCAAGAATTCTCTCCATGACTTGAAAAAATTTAGGATCTTGGGTAGCATCCCTAAGTTCTTCATCAGTAGGTTCTTCATCTGCAGTAAAGAATGAAGTCTTCTTTGGAGGTTCTTTTGACCAAGGGTTCTCTTCATTGTTGGTATTCTTTTCCATCTTGCCTAGGGATTTTGGATCAATGGGTTGTTTAAGTTTCTGAGATTGAGTTTGAACCATAAACGTGTAAAAGATGGTTGTGAGATGAAAGATTTTTTATGAAAAGATATGGAAAAACAATTTGATAGAAAGGTGATTTGAAATAGTGTTGAGAATTGATGAAACAACTTGATAAAATCTAAGCCAATAGGAATAATGGATTTCACTATGATAAGACAAAGAAAAACCAAGAGACAATAACCTAAGCAAGTTTGATTAAGGATGATAAATCCTGATATGATAAAACTTACAAAGATCAAAATCTAGTAGATAAGATGATGTTTCAACACTAAATTTAGAAATTGATAGATTCGAAGAAAAGATTTGATGAGAAAAAGATAATGAAAATTGATGGAAATGGTCAAACTAAAGATCAGATGCTTGTGTAAATCAAATTTTTATCTAGAATCTTACTAATGATGCAAATGGGTATCTGAAGAGATGATTTTGAAATTCTCAATATCTGTGAAATTGCTCTCTATTACAAATGCATAGCAACGAATGCGCATGACAGTTTGATATATGTGCAAAAATTAGAAACAAATGCGCAGTAAGTTTGACAAATATGGACTAACATATTCAAATGCGCAGAACAGTGTGATAAATGTGCAAAAGTTTTTGATCAATGTGCATAAAATAAGGATAAATGCGCAACTTTTTGTATTCTGTTTGTTTTTTAGCTTTGATGTGGAAAATTTTGTTTTTCTAATTTTTTTGGCAAAAGTAAAAATGCATAGACACACACACGTAAGATAGAAATGATTTTAATCTAACTATTCTAATATGAATGCACAAACATGCTTACAATCCTATGGTTGGCAATGACAATATCTACTGAATCCCCACTAGGATAATAAAATCCAGCCATGCAAATTCACAGTGGATAGCCTAGGAACTTGGAGGCATGGACTCCTCCTTATAGTGTGCTCACTTCTTAGGCACACCAAGTTCTGAATTCAATGGGTCATTACTTCCCAAAGAACTGCTATCTCTACTATGAACTGTGAGTAATATGGGGTGTCTTCACGAGCTTGGGTGACTCCTTGAGCCAGCAGATAGAAGGTTTTTGGCCACTATACAAAAGTTTTTAATGAGGACATCCATTCAGGTGGTTGTGATCAAGTCATTTTCCCAATTAAGGGGGCTCTCCCAATCCTTTCAAAGCAAGGTTTTCACCTCTACTAAGCAAGACTTTAGCGCACCACTAGGGTACTGGAGGAGATTTTGGTTGCCACAATGAATTCACACTTGTCTAATGTGAGACTATCATTTTTTATATACCGGTTTGGAAGGGCTTGGCTTTAGCCTATTACCAGTTGGGTCGTTCCTTGGGGTGAGTACCTCTTTTCCCACCAAAGACAGCCCTCTAAAAATTATAATAGTTTCTCTTACACCCAAGGTCCACGAATGGCGAGGGGAGAGGATACATTGTTGTAATTTTGGGATTACAGAATGCTTTTAAGAAAGACACAACGAACACTTGAATCTATGCTAAAGAAGACACACAAAGCAAAAACATGTCTTTTTTTAAACCCAAACAAGATTATAGTTTATTTTGCAAACCCCCTGGCAATCTGCAATCAAACTGTTAGAAAAATTGTTTTAGCAATGGGGTCTTCAAAAATTACGTTCTACAAAACAACCTAAAAACTACCAGAATGAACAAACACTTGTTAAAGATTAGAAAAGACTAAATAAGTTTCAAAAAACTGAATGTAAACTACAAAATGAAACAAATGTGAAAAAATAGTAGACAAATGCGCAGAAAATCTAAATGGATGCGTAGAAATGATGGATGCATGACAAAATGATCTAAATGCGCAAGCAGATCATGTCAATGCACAGAAAGTATGGATGCGCCACAGGAGTGAATAGATGTGTAGCTCTGTTGAATGAATGCGCAACAATTTATCAAAAAAAAAAATAGAATTAAGAAAATTCAATTGTGTGTTAGAAAATAGATGCGCAGCTAAAATGAATGGATGCGCAGGAATCAGGCATGAATGTGGAGAAAGAACCTGTAGAAAAATCTATACATGGAAAAACTAAAAATTGAAAGTGAAATTTTCTGGGTTGCCCCACGATGGGCGCCAAAAATGTATGCAAATTAGATGTCTACTTACTAGAGATGATAAATTAACTATTTGAAAGCCAATAAACCAATCTAATGCAACACATTAAAGAATGCAATGTAACTATAAAATGATGAAACTAATTAGATTACTTTCACCTACCAATGTAGCTTGTCTCCATTGTCCTCCTAGCCTTGATTTCTTGGATGTATTGAGCTCTCAGATTTCTAGTTTGAAACTCCTTGCCCATGATGTCACCAAAGTGTGGAGATTGAATGAAATGAGTACACAATAGCTTATGCAAATCTAAAGGATGGAATGCAAGTGAAATGAAGATAGTATGGATGCTTGAATGCTTGTTTGCTTGGATGCTTGAATTCTTATTCTCTATTGCTTCTATTCTCTCACAAAGGGGAAATGAGGCTCTTTTTATAGAGTTTTGGAAGACCTAGGCCTAGGTGGCACAATCCTACGATTGAGAATGAAAGGTGGAAGATCCTAAGGCTATGATTGACTTTGTTGAAGGAGTTGAGAGAAAGAGGGATGTAGCTGGAGTGTGAGAGGAATAATAGGGAAAATGTTCCTCTCACATTAACATGGAGGAGAACAAGGTGGAAGGGAAAGACACATGTCAAGTGTCTCATGAAGACCAAAGAGAGAAAGAAGGAAAGACCTCTTCTTCATGAGGACTCTTTGTACAAGTGTCCCATGAGTCACCTTTGACCCTTAGAGGTGGCTTAAGAGGTCCCTTAGGAATAGGGATTGTCTCTTGACTTGGTTGTTGAGAGGACATGTGGTCATGAGACTAAATCTTACGAGGTCACATAGCACTTAAGAATAGGACATGTGTGGGTGAGGATAAATATGAATAAATAATTAATAATAATTATTTATTTTAGCCAAAGTGATGTGTCGAGTGACTAGGTAGATGAGGTGGACTAGGGGACTTACTCATATTTAGGTGATTTTATATTTAATTAAATTTCTTTAATAAGACTAATTAGAAGACTTAGGATAGAGGAATAAACTCTAGTGAATTTACTAAATAAATTGAATAATTTATTTAAAATAAATAGAGGAAGAAATATTAATTAAATAATAAATATTTAATCAATTAATCAAGTCAATATTAATTAAATAATAAATATTTAATTAATTAATGAAGCCATTTTTAAGTGTATACAACAATATTATCCACGATTAAATTTGGGTATTTGTCTCTACTTTATCTGCTTTAGACCTACTTATTTAAGCACTAAGGCTCCTTCATTTCTTTTCTTTCAATCTAAAATTCCATTTATCATTAAGTCTAGGTTTCATTTCATAGCTGGTAGTTTTTTAAGAAAGATCTTTTTCGAAGGAAAATATGAAAATGGGTACTTGTCAATCAACAACTAATCCTGGAAAAAATTGCATTGAAAGGGCATACAAATTCTCATAAGAAGCTCCATTAGAACCAAATATTTAATAAAACCCAAGATCACCTTAATTTTATTATTTATGGTAAAAGAAACTTTTGTACTATTCCATTTGATCCAATCAAGGGTAGTGAAATCCAAAATAACACCAAGCTGTCTTATTCCTTTCTTAAATATATGGTAAGTTTTCTTCGAAAAGGAGGCAACAAGTAGTTTCCCATGGTATTGGACATGCACATTCCACCAAATCAAGGAGTTAGCTTAACTAAATCCATGTTATAATAAATAATTTCTCCAATTTAGAAAATAAAAAACTTGTTTACAAGCTTGCTAAATAGATTACAATGGGAAATAGGCTTTAACATAGAAAAAGGTGCAAATAAATTTTATCTACTCATACCTCAACCTACCACTTATTATTCATATCAGCAAGACCTATTTGGTAATGCACAATTATTTTTCATTGATCATGTACCCTGACACAACTCTTATTATGCACTTTGTAGCCAAACAAATTCCTTGTGTTTGTTGATCCAAAAGACCTAATCCTGCTTTACTTTTTACATCTCGATACAATGTAGCAAAGAGGAAGCTCTAAAGGCCAAATTGTCCATCCTCATTAGTGGATAGGAATTGGAAAATAAGCTTAATGAGATATTCATAGCCTTTTTTAGAAGGCTTCCAACAATAAATAGTAATAGTCTTGAAAAGCTAATTTTTGTTTATTGTACTTGAATTTTTCTAGCTAGTGAACGATACTTATTACCCCAATTGAAGGTTTTTCTGTTAAATTTTGTGGTAAATTAATTTTACATGTCACCAAGAGAAATCCTAAATCCAAAGGGGACACAAAGGTATTGAGTAATTTACCCATGTAAAGTTTATTTCGACTCCATTGAAATCCATTCAAGAGCTAGATTCAGTTGTATCATTAAAAATTTGGTTTTATAATGATCTAATTTAGAGCCACAAACATAGCAACATAGATCCAAGACCTCCAAGGCATGTCTAATTTCAAATTTAGTGTTTTGAATAAGGAGAAAACTACCATCAACAAAGTGTGAATTAAGAACAACTAAATTGTTAGGGATACAAATACCTTTAATTATACCTTTGTTTTCTTATATTGTTCAAAAGATTAATAAGAGCATCAATTGCAACAACATAAAGAGATTGAGATAAACATAAGACTTTTTCTAATAGAGAATTAATGTGAAAATGCATCAAAGAAAGCATTATCAATGGAAATAATTGTGTACTCGCATCATTATAGAGAATTTGAACATGCTTGTGTATTTTTGGACCAAAACCCAACTATTACAACATCTTGATTATAAAAATCCATCTTGAATATAAACATCTCGACCAAAAAATGATTTTATTCCTAATCCAACTTTCTTGGAATGATTTCTTCTATGTAGTCTTTTAATATTAAGTGAACACCTTGCTAATGGAGGTCTTCTATAAAGAATTTTTTATAGAATACATAAAAAATATTTTTGATCTCTTTGAAATTTTTAATAATTTTTCCATCCCTGTAATAAAAATTCCAACGTAATCCTTCTTATTCTTATAATAGAATTTTTTATGAAGGGTGCTCCCCTTAAAACCACAAACACATACAGAAACAAAGAAACAACAATAATTTGCGAGAACAGAAAATGGGCTTCTTAATATCTCCACAAATGTGGAATTTCAAATTTCAAAACTCTTACATGCAAAGCCACATGGGCATTTTCCTTTACAATATTCTGTAGGCCAAAGCCTTGAATCAAAACTCAGATCTACTACCCAGAACTACTCTGAACTGCCTAGGACAACACTATGGGCCTTCTTTCTATAGACAATTTCCACCACCCAAGAAGGTTCCAGAAAATTAGCCCTTAAGGCCGACGATCCTAAGAATTAATTTCTTTTCTTTTCTTTTTACATAGAGTCGGCTAAGAAAATATACAAAATATGGTTTTAGGTAGCCCAACTTTCAGAGGCCATAACTTTTTGACCGTAGCTCTGATTTTCTATTATAACTACTTTTTGGAAACGCCATGTCGAGATCTACAGTGCCTGACTCGTGCAAGCTCCAGTCAGCTGGGGGTAGACCACGATCCAGAGCATCTAAGGCCTTCAAAATTGACCTGAAATATTTCATACCTAGAAACCTCAATAACTTCACCAATACAGATGATGTGGCAATGAAACTCAATTGGTAGGCTGATATGACTAAGATGAACCTCCACCTGTGAAATCAAAACATTCTAAGATCATATGACCAACTTACTAAAAAAAGTAAGTTTCCATAAATAGCAGCTCCACACAAGATAACCCTTATTGGAAAGCAAAAGGAATATTTTTGGGTGATGCAAGATTGCTCTTACACCCAGGATGCTCCTGCATCAGACACCCGGGGTAATTTGAGAAGTGACCCTATCACGACTCAGGTGTGTAGAGGAAAACCAAGACGGTTAACCTCTTCCCTTGTCAGCCATGATGAATCTTCAACAGGTCATCCTTTCCATTTGACCAAATATTCTTCATATTTCATTTTACTTGTGCTTCTGCCAACATGACTATCTAGTATGTCTTCAATCTCCTTGGTATCTGAACTACTTGTTGGAATACTCAACTGTGCCGCTGTGATCTCATCTTCAACACTTCCTTCATGATACTCTATCAAATCTGAAATGTTAAACAGTGGTGAAATATTCAGCTCACTAGCCAATTCTACCTCATATGCATTTCCTGAATCATGTTTCTTCAGTATCTTACATGGTCCAAACTTCTTCATTTTAAGCGTGTTATATGTACTGACTGGAAACCACTCCTTCCGCAAATGAACCATGACTTCATCCCCAACCTAAAATTCCTTATGCCTCCTTTTCTCATCTACCTTAGCCTTATACTATGCATTCATTTTGGTAATGTGCTTCCTCACTTCCTCATGGATGTTCTTCAAATGTTCTACAAAATCCATAGCTTCAGCACTACTTATTTCTCCTTTATCTATCTTTCTTAATTCAGATGCATTTCTTGGACTACTTCCATATACAATCTGGAATGGTGTTTTACTAGTGCTCCTATTGACAGAATTATTGTATGCAAATTCTGCCTGTGGTAAAATCAAATCCCATCCTATTAGCTTGTCTCCAACCAAACATCTCAGTAAATTTCCCAAACTCCTATTCACCACCTCTGTCTGTCCATCAGTCTGTGGATGATGTGATGAACTAAACTTCAAATATTTCTTCAGCTTCTTCCACAATGTATGCCAGAAATATCCAACAAACTTAGTGTCCCGATCTGAAACTATGGTCTTTGCAAACCATGTAGTCTCACTACCTCTTTGAAAAACAATTCTGCTACATGAACAACATCATTAGTCTTCTTGCAGGGAAGGAAATGTGTCATCTTTGAAAATCTGTCAACCACCACAAAAATTGAATCATGTCCCCGCTGAGTCCTCGGTAAACCAAGAACAAAGTCCATGCTGATATCCTCCCAAGGCTTCTCTGGTACAGGTAATGGTTGATACAATCCTGTATTCTGCTTCACTCCTTTCGCCATCTGACATACTCTGCAACTCTGTACAAACTTCTTCACATTTTGATGCAACTGTGGCCAATAATAATTTTCACTAACCAAAGCAAGGGTTTTATCATGACCAAAATGTCCAGCCAATCCTCCGTTATGCTTCTCCTTGATGAGATTCTCCCTCATAGAACTTCTTGGAATGCACAACTGACTCCCTCTGAATAGCATATCATCCTGAATGATGAAATCCAGCCACTTCATTCTATCTAGAGTAATAGGTTCTTTACAAGCTTTCCAAGCTTCACCAAAATCAGGATCCTCTGGATACAAATTCTTGAGTTCCTTGAACCCAACCACCTCAATCTGCATTTCTGTTAGCAATAGTTGTCTTCTTCTAAGAGCATCTGCAACCCTATTAGACTTTTCACTTCTGTGTTTCAAAACAAATGTATAACTCTGCAAAAACTCTTCCCATTTCAAATGCCTTGGATTCAACTTTCCTTGACTATTGAAATATTGCAAAACTTGATGATCAGTATACAAAACAAACTCTTTAGGAAGCAGATAGTGTCTCCACTTCTTCAATGCCTGAACTATAGCATAAAATTATTGATCATAAACAGAATATTTTCTCTTGGCATCATTCAACTTCTCACTGAAATAAGCAATAGGTTTACCTTCTTGGCTCATAACAACTCCTATCGCAATACCACTAGCATCACAATCTACTTGAAACACGTTATTAAAATCTGGAAGTGCTAAAATAGGTTGTTCTATAACTTTTTGTTTCAACAATTGAAAACTCTTTTCTGCCCTATGAGTCCATTTAAACTCTTTTCTATCCCCTCTCATTGTTTCAGTCAAGGGTCCACAAATACTGCTAAAATTTCTAATAAACTTTCTGTAAAAGCTATCTAGACCATGAAAAGATCTTACCTTAGTAGCACTCCTCAGAGTAGGCCATTCAAAGATAGCCTGTACCTTCTCTAGGTCCATTTTTAGACCTTTTTCTGAAACTACAAAGCCCAAATACACTAACTCTTTCTTTACAAAACTGCACTTCTTCAAATTAATCAACAATTTCTCTTCTCTCCACTTATCAAACACCATATGAATATGCATCATATTCTCCTCCAATGTCTTACTAAAGATCAAAATATCATCTAGGTAAACAATGACAAACTTACCCAGAAATTCTTTCAGAACCTCGTTAATGAGCTGCATGAAAGTGCTCGGTGCATTGGTTAGCCCAAAAGCCATGACTAACCACTCATACAATCCTTCCTTTGTCTTGAAGGTAGTATTCTATTCATCTCCTTCTCTGATCTGAATCTAATGATATCCACTCTTCAGATCTATCTTTGAGAAATACAGAGGCCCACTCAAACAGTCCATAATATCATCCATTCGTGGCAATGGAAACCTATACTTGATTGTGATCTTATTTATTACTCTGGAATCTATACACATCCTCCACTCTCCATTCTTCTTTGGTGCTAATATCACTGGTACAACACAAGGACTTAGACTCTCACGGATCAATCCTTTATGTAACAGCTCATGTACTTGTCTATTCAACTCCTCACTTTCTGCAGGTGTCGTTTTGTGTGCTACCTTATGTGGCAAAATCACTCCTGGGATCAAGTCCATTTGATGATTGATCTTCCTAACTGGTGGTAATCCATCAGGCACATTATTGGATATAATATCCTGAAACTCATTCAGCAAATCTACAACTTCTACAGGAACATCTTCTACTTCCTCTTTACCAGCTTTTGGAATTAAAGAAAAACATACATGCTCATGCCTCATACCATCTAGGAAATTTCTTCCATCAACAAAAGTTATTCTTGCACTACCACATACCTTTTCTTCTGTGTCATTCAATGACTTTAGCTTATGTCACACTCCATCCTTTGTTAGGGAATAGATATTCGCATGACCATCATGTACAGCACATCTGTCAAACTACCATGGTCTACCTAACAACATATGACATACATTCATAGATATGATATTACACAGTACCTCATCATGATATCCACCAATCTTGAACTTCACTAGGCATTGTTCATTGACCATGACCTTGTGGTCATCGTGTACCCAGGCAATCCGATATGGATGTGGGTGTTTCTGTCTCTTGAGCTTCAACTTTGTCATCATCCCTTCTGACACCAAATTGTCAGTGCTGCCACTATCAATAATCACATCACAACACTTACCCTCACATTTGCACCTGGTGTGAAACAGGCTCCTCCTTTATTTAGGTTCATTCTCACCACTCAACAGGACTCTTCTATTAATCAACGTTTCTCCTTTTTCAACATCTTTAGAATTTGATGATCTGGCATCTTCGTCTACATGTGCAACTCTACCCTGGCCTTCATTTCTCTTGTCTGTTCTACCTTGGCACTGAGGACATTTAGATGCCCTATGACCATCTTCTCCATAGTGAAAACATGTTCCACGGAAGCCTCCTCTTCCAGATCCTTGTCCTCTTCCTCTTCCTCTCTGATCTCTATTACTCTGATCCTGGAAGCGATTGGAATTATTTCTTCTCTGATTCTAACTACTACTGGCTTCATCCTTCTTTTTCAGATCTTCATTTCGGCCACCATATGACCATCCACCAGATCTTCCACCATGACCTCTTCCATTTTGTCTGCTCTCAAACTTCTTGTTCAACTTTTCCTCTACTTTTAGGGAGAACTAGTATGCCTCCTCAATACTGTTCATTCGAACCATATTCAACTCTTCTTGAAAGCTTAGCCTTAACCCATTAAGGTATCAAGCAACTTTCTCCTTGTCAGCTTTTGCATGGCCTGTTCTAATCAGGATTCGATAGAACTCCTCTGTATACTCCTAAACAGATCTTCCCGCTTGCTTCAAACTTTGCATTTTCTATAGTAGATCGAGCTCATAATCAACAGGAATGAACTGTTGCTTCAATTTATCCACCATTCGATCCCATCTTGTGATTTTATCTTTCCCTCTTCTATTTCTCTCCAAATGAACCTCTTGCCACCAGATCTTTGCATGACCTTTTAGTCTTGCCTTCACAAATTTGACCCTATCAGGATCCTCAACATCCTCATACTCAAAATATTCTTCACATTCATTGATCCAGTCGATCAATTCTTCTGGGTTAAGATTCCCTGAAAATGTAGGAACATCAATCTTAGGTCTCTTCCTAATCTTGGAAAGGGCTCAAAAAAGCCTTTCTTCTTCTAGGTTCGGAAGTTTGCCTTCTCCTTCCTGATCAAAATTTTCTTCCGCTTCATCATCAATTTCTTCTCTTACATTAAGATTCATTCCTCTACGAATCTATTCTTGCAATGCTTGCATTTGTCTCTGGAGCTCTCTAACCTCAGGTGTCACAACACCAGCTCTTCCACCTCATTCTCTTCATGGAGGCATTTTCGCAATGTGCATTGAAACCCTAACCATAGTCCTGGTGCAAACTGCCTCACAGTCGGTGATCTATTTACACACTCAAGAATTTCTGCTCTGATACCACTTGATGAAGGGTGCTCCCCTTAATACCACAAACACATACAGAAACAAAGAAACAACAACAATTTGCAAGAATAGAAAATGGGATTCTTATTATCTCCACAAATGTGGAATTTCAAATTTCAAAACTCTTACATGCAAAACCACATGGGCATTTTCCTTTACAATATTCTGTAGGCCAAAGCCTCGAATCAAAACTCAGATCTACTACCCAGAACTACTCTGAACTGCCTAGGACAACACTATGGGCCTTCTTTATATAGACAATTTCAACCACCCAAGAAGGTTCCAGAAAATTATCCCTTAAGGCCGACGATCCTAAGAATTAATTTATTTTCTTTTCTTTTTACATAGGGTCGGCTAAAAAAATATACAAAATATGGTTTTAGGTAGCCCAACTTCTGGAGGCCATAACTTTTTAACCGTAGCTCTAATTTTCTATTATAACCACTTTTTGGAAATGCCATGTCGAGATCTAAAGTGCTTGACTCACGCAAGCTCCAATCACCTGGGGGTCAACTACGATCCGGAGCCTCTAAGGCCTTCAAAATTGACCTGAAAGATTTCGTACTTAGAAACCTCAATAACTTCACAAATACAGATGATGTGGCAATGAAACTCAATTGGTAGGCTGATATGACTAAGATGAACCTCCACCTGTGAAATCAAAACATTCTAAGATCATATGACCAACTTACTAAAAATAGTAAGTTTCCATAAATAGCAGCTCCGCACAAGATAACCCTTATTGGAAAGCAAAAATAATATTTTTGGGTGATGCAAGATTGCTCTTACACCCAAGATGCTCCTGCATCAATTTTCCATCCTCATCATAAGTAGGTCCAATGAACTACTTAATTTTTATAAAATTTAAATAATTAAAGAAGAACTTCAAACCTTTGTTACCTACGTTAAACTTTAACGTATTATATCATGTATCCCGGCTCCTTGATCCCTATAGTTATCAAACATAAAAACTTGCATTTCAATAGGTGTTATTGAGGATTGAATATACATATTGAATTAGGTTAGAGAACTTCACAATTTTCCTATTTAGCTTTAGTTTTCCTTGAAGATAATTTTCTTGACGTTTATACTCCCATGAAAGTCTCTTAGTAAAGGAGCATAGAAAAATAGCAGACTAAGATATAGCACATTGCAACCAATCCCTATAAGATTCTCTTTCTTTAGGCTTGTGTATCGAATTTCAAATACCAACCAAGGGTTCAACACCCAAAGGGATTACTATATTAAGAAGGCATCTAATAGTTCAATTCATTATAAGTGTTAGCTTTAATTATGTGATAGTTTATTATTACATGATTACAAACCATTTTCCCATAGTTATAGTACCATGACTTATATATATTGAACTGTTTTTCTTTTTTTTTTTTAATTCATTTTTTGGTGTACATTATATAATTTATATATCTATATAATATCTCCTTTTTATTGTTGTACCAATCATGTTGAATAATTTTGTTTTTATATTATCTAATAACACAAAATCTTAAAATCGTCCATATAAACATAACAAATAATCAAGAAATTCTAGTTGACTCTAAAACATTTGCATGACTATATATATTCTTATCTGAAAAAATTTATGTTCTATCCTATATCCAAGTTTGGAACAAAAATAATCTATAGGGAATAAAAGAAAATTATATCTAACTCACAACCTTGTTATACACACATTACAATTTAGATGCATCACATAGGAAACTTATGGTTGAAGTTTGATAAATCCTTGGCTTAATATTAAGAGGTTGTGTTTATGAACCTATATTCTATCCAATGCCCAATTTTGCAACTAAAATAATATACATTTATTAAGTGAAAATCACATAGGACTTACAACACTCTTATACACACATTATAGTTTACATATATCACATAAGATACTTATGGTGGAATATTGATAAATCTAAGGCTTAATATTGCAAGGTTATGTGTTTATTAACCCTTTAGGTTATTTTTCGTGATATATTGAAGCCTCAAAGAATTTTTCAAATTTACTTAAATATTTCACTTGGGTTTGAGATAAGTGGATTTTCTTAGGGTCTAAAAGATCATCTATTTCCAATAATGCATGTTCAATTGTTCTATAGATCTTGTATGCAAGTAACTAAGTTTTCTCAAATATTGAAGAAATATGTCTAATATATATCATCTTCCCATTTAGATGAATTAACCTCAAGAATTTATTACATAGAGAATGAAAATATTGGTACATATTCCATTTAAAGATGGGAATTACCATGGATATGAAAAATTATTTGCATACAATTAATAACTAAGCATATAAGAAGAATGTATTTGGGTTTTTGAATATAGAAAATAGATAATTGATAAAAAAAATTAAAAGATGTGTAAATGATATAGCTCGAAAGCTAAAGACTAAGTGGATAGGGACAATGTATTTTGGTTTACTAATATTTAAAAGTGATAACTTATAAATTATCAAAAAAATGTATAAATGATATAGGTGGAAAGTTAGAGAGCAAAATTTTCATAAAAATCATACTTATTGTTACTCCTATTAAGCATTAATGGTTGTCATTAGTATCATTCAGTCATTGAGTTGGTAAATGAGACAAGACGTAAGAGTCAGTCAATACACAAAGCATATACACCGAGCAGGACACAAGGAAGATACCAAAGTTAACTAAACACAACTTGACCGAGCACTCTAACCAAGCACAGTGATCACCGAGTACCCAGAATTGTATTCATTGAGCATTAAGATGAACTGAGCATCAGTTAATTTCCTAGTGATGAATACAGTAAACACTGTGTACCAAAAAGTGAGGTAACTTCTATAAACCATTACACTTGAGGGAATCCATGAAGAAGGAGATCTCAAGAAGAAGCTTATAGCTTCCTATCCATGTCATGCAAGAACCATGTATATATTATGAATGGTGGCCCTCTCAAATGAACCTTAAAGAAAGACCATTGAAAGGTGCACCATAGAATGAAAGATTCAAAATGATAATGCAAAGTAGATCTAGGGGGTATGTGCAGGATCATGGTATGCCAAACTAGGCCTTTAAGTGGAAATGAAAATTCATAAAATCGGGTTTAGGCAAGTTGACATAAAAATTTGAACAAGTTATAAATATTATATCCAACAAATGTAAGAAGAGAATCTGTAGAAAATTGAATTTAGTTTCTAAGATATAAGGCTTTTTTTGAAAAATAATTATTATATATGTTGAAAATTTAAAATTTCAATGTAGTAGTATGAAAATTTCAAGAAAAAATAAGAAGTAGGTGTTTGTCTGACCACCTTAAACATAATCAAATGATAAAGTTTTTTAAAAGATTCTAGATATAACTAGTAGACTCATGTTTTGATGTGACAAATCTTTTTTTGTAATTTATTTCCAAGTAAATAATTAATTATGATTTTTCTTCTACAACTTTTTTCAAAATAAAAAAACTCTCATGTTTGAGCACGTTAACTTAGTCTAAACTTTATGAAATTGAATTTATTTTTTCTTGTAGTAGGAAAATCATAAAATGTGACACATATTTTGGATTTCAAAACTGTTATACAATTTGAAAGTTATAGCTATTTTTCAATAAGTCTATCAATTAGGACTAGAAAGATAACAAGTAGGTGTATGTCTAGATGTGATGTATATTTTTTTGTATTTATATTCAAAGTAAATAATTAATTATGATTTTTCTATTATAAATTTTATTGAATATAAAACCTCTCATGTCTGACCACCTTAACTTAGTCTAAACTTCATCAAATTGAAAGAATTGTTTATTATTATTGTATTAGGTGAAGCAAAAAATGTGATGAATATTTCATATTTCAAAAATGTTATATTGTTTGAAAGTTATAGTTGTTTTTCAAAGAGTCTATCAATTGGGACTTCTTTTTCACATCACAAATTCTTGGCATACCATGATCCTGCATATACCCTAGGATAGAATACAAGATCTAAGCTAAAATGATATGCAAGAATACAAGAAAAGTAGATCTAAGATGAGATGCAAGATCCAATCTAAAATGTTATACAAGAATGAAAAGAAAGTAGATCTAATCTAGATGGATTAAGCTAGATCCAAGAAAGAAAAGGACAATGATGATGCAATGCTTCAATATGAAAGATCAAAGAATAACATGACTCCAAGATGCCAAGATTTCCAAGACTCCAATATTCCAATTTTCTAGAATGTCAAGATTCTAAGATTGCAAGATGCCAAGACTCCAAGAACTCACAATAAAATATCAATATCTCAAGAAGCTAAGAATGCTATATGGATGGGATCTCAAGAATGAGGAGAGAGTCTCCTTTTAGAGGATCTAGAAATGAACGAATGGTAAAGATTAAGAGGCAAAAAATAATGAGCAATGGTGGAGATTAAATCTTGGTTGGTCCATGTGCTCAAGATTGTCAAGAAGAAAAATTTATGGACATGATTAAGAGGAAAAATAATAAGTGGTACTTTTATTTAATTAAAAGCGATCATGTTCTCATAATTAAATAAAACTTATGATAAAGTGGTCAAGCTTTAGGATATAATCAAATTAATGATAAAATGATGATTTTATCAAGAAATAAGAGATTAAAAAAATATACCAAATTAATTAAGCACAAGATTTAGTCTAGTATTTAAATTTTAATGTTGAATATTAGAGTAATGCTCAAAGTTTAATAGACCATTTTTGAGTGATTACATTTGCCCCTCTTTGACTAATGTGTGAGCGATCTGGGAACACATTTATTCAAAGAATGATGATGTCAAGATAACTAATAGAGATATGACTCTGAACTTGATCGACCAAAGCATAAAGAGATAACTAATTCTGAACTTGATTGAATGAGAACTAGAAAAGATGGCAAGATACCGGATAAAGATTTGACTTTGAACTTGATCGAATGAACCACAAAAAGGTAACTAATCCCAAAATTGATTGAGCGAAACCAAGAAAAGATAGAAAAAATCCATTGTAGAGCTGAACAAAAATTGAATAGTGAAACAAAGATTGAAAGACAAGATAATAAGATAGAAGAATCAATTTTCATGTTTGAAAGATAGGTTGTTCCTGCCCCCTTGGGATTGAAAGGGAAATGTGGTAGAGAAGATGCAAAAATGAGATAGATTTGATCAAATCAGGATAAGATAAGGTTTAAGATGATTGATCAGTGCATAAGACTAAGTTTGAACACCAAGTGATGAAAATTTTACCCTAGTTTGAATAAGGTTAACCAGAAAGGTATAGTATTAGCATTAGGTCAAAGAAATCATTTATAAAGAAAATATGATCAATTTTTTCCTCAAAGAATGAAAAGATAAGGCTCAAAAGAGAAAGAAAATAAACATTGGAATTTTAGTTTCTATCCCAAAAATGAATGGGGAATGCTGAGAAAGGATGACAAAAAATGTTTAATAATGATGAAGGAGACCGTCTCCTAACTCATATTCAAAATAGAATGAACCCTAAAAATGAAAACTACTATGAAGATGCAAAGTGCAACTTGCAAGCGTTAATAAATTGGTCCTTGTTTTTTATCATAGAGCCTTATGAAGGGACTTCACAACATCATACAACCGTCACTAGTACAAGCAAAACTATGTAGATATCAATATGATCTATATTGGATATAATGTAGGAAACAAATGTAAGAATCGACGCATAAGGGCCAAGATGACCTGAACATGCTTTCCAAATTAATATTTCAAATAACCATAAGCATCACAACATAAGAGTCCAGGATGACCTGAATAATTGTTGCATAAGAAAACACAATGTAACAATCAAGGAGATGATTTGAACCTCACATAAGTGTTTGAATAAAGAAGGTCAAGGTATGTGTGGAGTTCCAATCATGATGGAGGCTCTTTTCACAAATACCCAATTTATTAGACAACTTAAGATCATTGGAGTCATACCACACACAGATTTCAAAAAAAATATGCCCCATGCCCCTAGTCCTCTAGTTTTAACATCATGGAGAAACAAAGGAGGGGAAAGCAATGAAAATATTCAATAATAGAAAACATGCAAAGAAAATATCATTAAGCACAGCTCTATCATTTTAATTTAAGCGTAGTATAAAAAAAAAAATATAATCACTAACTCGCTAGGACTCATGCTTATAGGTGAGAAATATGGCACAATCGTAGAGAGTATGCAAAGCATTAACTAAAGGTAGAATATCTCATAAGTGTTGAGAAATACTTGATGTCAAAGGAAGTATTGAGAAACAATGATGTGATTTACTAAGAAAACACCATCGCATAATAAAGGAGAATACAATTGATGCCCCCTATCCCTAGACAAAGATCAATTCCAAACCAAGGAGATTGGATAAGGAAGTCAAAAGGGTTTGAAGCACAAAGCAACAAGCTGATAGATATAAGAGAATAGGTTACAAGAAGCGCATGTTTCAAAGTTTACACCATTTGGAAGATTGTTAAATTTTTTCTACCATGACACTTGTTTCCAGGTTTTCATCAAGGCACCTTTTTAAAAAAAAAAAAAATTTAATTTTTCAATACATAAAAGCACTTGTTTTCCATGTTTTCACTAAGATGACCATTTTCATTTTATTTTTTTAGGACTTTTTTATTCCTTTTAGGATTTTTTCAGGATCATATATCAATTTTTATGATTTTTTTAGGACATTTAGATATGTACAAAATCTCTTAGAGCATCAAACATAGGATCTCTTCAGATGAAGGATGTTGAGAGGTTCAGGGAGATGATCTCCATCAGGTGTAGAAATCTAATAAGCACCAGATCTAGAAGAAATAGTAACTATTTAGGGACCCAACTAATTTTGTTCAAATTTTCCTTTTTGTGCTATATTCTGTTGATTTTTAGGATTCTCTCTCAAGATGAGGTCTCCAACTTGAAATTATCTATAATGAACCTTTTTGTTATAACTTTATGACATCCATTTTTAGATATACCCACATGTGAACAAATGAAAATCTTCTACACTCATCTAGAAGGTCAAGTTCTTGTATGCACATAATTCTATAGTCATCATCTGTGATAAGGCCTTTCAATGAAATTCGTAGTGAAGGTATCTCAACTTCAAGAGATAAAATAGCTTAAGGTCCATAAACAATTGCAAAAGGGGTAGCTCTAGTAAGTGTACTAATACTAGTTATGTAGGCCCATAGTGTAGGGTTAATTTTTAAGTGCCAATCTTTGCCAAACTTGTTAATTGTTATGTGTAATATTTTTAACAATTTCTTATGAGAATTGTCAGCTTGACCATTGCCTTGAGGATAGTATATTAAACATCAATGTTTCTTAATCTTAAATTTCTTGCATAACGGGTTAAGGTCTGTGTTCTTGAATTATCCTCCATTATTAGTAACTATGGAGGAAGGTATTCCATAGAGATAAATGATATGATTGAGTATGAACAAAGACACTTTTTTCTGAGTATCAGTTGAGAGAGGGACAACTTAAACCCATTTTGTAAAACATTATGTTGAAGTGATAAAATTATGTCCACTAGATGAATTAGGATGTATTTTTCCTACCAAATCAAAATCCCACTACTAAAAATACCAATGTATAATAGAGTTAATAAGTTCCCATCCTGGAACATGAATCAAATTCCCATGTATCTGCTATTTTTTACAAGACTTAGCATATTGCACAATATGTGTCTGGATAGTAGGGAAATGTTAACTAGTCCTAAGTATTTTTTGAGTGAACACAAGACTATTATAGTGAGACCCACACAAACCATTATGGACTTCAGCTAACACACATTGAGACTCACCCTTCTCCAGAAACCTAAGAAGTGTTCCATCTAGAACCTTCCTAAACAAGTCATCATAGATGAGGATATTGCAGAAATAATTATGAATTAGTTGTCATGTTTTATTATGAGTTAAGTTATCTAGAATTATTTGGTCACTTGGGTAAGAGTAAATTATAGCATATTAGGATGATTCATGAAAAATTATAGTGCATATGACATTATTTTTAGGGTAATCATAGGTAGCGTAATGTAGTTCTTCCACCAGGAATTGAAATCTAGACTCATATTCTTCCAACTCTAAGATAGAAGACAAACTAGCAATAGCATCAATAGCTCTATTTTAATCTCTAGTGATCTACTAGAACGTGAAAAAAATGAAGTAATTCTTGAGATCATCAATCATCTTCTTGTAAGGAGCCAATTTCTCATCTTTATTTTGATAGTCATCATTAGTTTGATTTATGATAAGTTGAGAGTCTCCAAAAATATGGAGTTCAGTGATTCTACATTCAATGGCTAGTTTAATCCCATTTGTCAAAGCCTCATATTCTGATATGTTTTTTGTGCAAGGAAATACCAATTTATATGACTTTGGTAGAGTCTAACCATGAGGTATGACAAAAAAAAATGCCATTTCTAGCACCATTCCATGTTTGACATCCATCAAAGAACATATTTCATGTCCACTATGTCATATACATAATAGATGAATCAAGAAAGTCAAGTTGCATAGAAGTGTCAAAAAGAACCATCATCCATTTAGCCAATTGACCAGTTAGAGTAGCTTTCCTTAGTAAATATTTCAAAGGATCAATCTTAGCTACAAGTTGTATAGTATGTGCCAGCATATAATGTCCTAATTTTTGAGATGCAAACACCACTAAAAAAATATATTTTTTAATGATAGTATAATTGATCTCCTGAGCTAACAATGTTCTACTAGTTTAGTATATTGCTCTTTCTTTTCCATTTTCATCTTGTTGTGCCAATAATGCTCCTATGGATGTACTTATCACTAAGATGTACAAAATAAGAGGTTTCCCTAGAATAAGAGGTATTAAGATTACAGGTTTAGCCAAATATTCCTTGATCTAATTAGGACTTTTTTTACATTCATCATTTCGTATACATGTATCTCCTTGGTGTAGATTCTTACTAAAAGGTTGAGATCTGTTAGCAAGTTGTGATATGAATCTTTTGATGGACTAGACGCATTCACGTAGACTCCTTAAATAATTCATTTTCTTGCGAGGTGAGACCCACATATTCTATCATGGACATTAGCTAACACACTTTTAGACTTAGGTTTCTCAACACACCTGAGAAGTGTTCCATCTAGACCCTTCCTTAACAAGTCATTAGAGATGAGGGTATATCAGGTAGCATTGCAAATGAGCTATCATTTTTCATTATGGCTTAATTTATTAGGAATGATTTAATCACATAAGTAGGAGTAAATTGTAGTATATTGAGAGGAATCATGACCAATTATAGTGCATATGATATTATTCTAGGTGAATCATAGGGAGGGTAATGTAGTTCTTCCACTAGGAATTGAAATCTAGACTCATGTTCTTCCAACTGTAAGATAGAAGGCAAAGTATCCATAGCATCAACAACTCTATTTTCAGCTCTAGGGATCTACTAGAATATGACAAAACTAAAGTAATTCTTCATATGATCAATCCTATTCTTCTAAGGAACTAATTTCTCATCTTTATTTTGACAGTCATCATTAGTTTGATTTATGATAAGCTCAGAGTATTCAAAAATACAGAGTTTAGTGATTATCGATTCAATGGCTAGTTTAATCCCATTTGTCAATGCCTCATATTATGTTGTGTTGTTTGTGCAGAGAAAAAACAACTTATATGACTTTGGAATAGTATAACCATGAGGTGTAACAAACAAAATACCAGGTGTAGCACTATACTATGTGTGAGATCTATCAAAGAACATATTCCATGTTTGCTCAATCATATACATAATAGATGAATCAAGAAAGTCAATCTGTATAGGATTATCATCTTGTAGAGGAAATTGAACTAGTTGATTAGTAATTGCTTGTCCTTTTATGACCTCACAATCAACACACTCAATGTCAAATTCAAAAGGAATCATCATCCATTTAGCTAGTCAACTAGTAAGAGTATCTTTACTTGATAAATATTTCAAAGGATAAATCTTAGATACAAGTTGTGTGGTATGTGCCAACATATAATGTTTGAGTTTTTGAGAAGCAAATATCACTGCAAGGCAATAATTTTTAATGTTGGTGCAATTGATCTCATAAGCTACCAATGTTCTGCTAATATAGTATACAAGTCTTTCTTTTGAATTTTCATCAAGTTGTGCCAATAATGCCCTAGAGGGTGTAGCTATAGATAAAATGTACAAAATAAGAGGTTTCACTTGAATAGAAAGCATTAAGATTGGATATTTAGCCAAATATTCCTTGATATGATACAGACTTTTTTTCACATTATTCATTCTTGTATCATCTTAAAATGGAAGCACTTCCATGTTAAGAACATTTATCCCTCTGAGTAAGTGGTCTGGGGTCATGTCAAGATCCTTGAATAGGTCTTTTCATGGATCTATTTGTTTCCCCATGTTTTGCTTCTCTCTCCACCTATTTCTAGCCTATTTTTGGCACCTTGTCCTCAGAAACTAAGATCTACAACCTCAGGGTCAAGATTGACCTCCTATGTCAAGGTCAACCTTGATAATGACCTAGGCCAGAGTCGACTTTGACTCTTACTTAGGAAAGAGTCAACCTCTACTTCGACCTATGGTAGAGTCAACCTCAACCCTGACCCTAGGGTGAAATTTCAAGTTCCAAAGGTTTCAGGATGTCAGGCTTCAGAAATTTTTCTTTTCCTACTTTCGGGTTGACTGTTTAGGATTTCAGAATGGTAAAATCTTAAATTTAATTTAATCTAGGTCAATTTGTAGGGGTTAAGGTTAATTCAGATTTAATTCTCCGATGTTTGCCTCTCTAGAAGTTTGTGCCATAGATCACTATAAAAAGAATATTTCCTCTCTCATTTTCTCCATGAAATTTTCATAAGAATTCACAATCAAGAAGTCACAATCATGATAATTGATTACACTCTATAGGATTGCAAGGTTCTTCCTTTAAACTAGTAACTTCTTTAGTTCTTCCCTGGCTTGTTTATACTATTCCACAAACATCTGCATTCGTAACTTTTGATTCTCAATAGTCTTGTCAAGCTTGTATCTCTCCATGACTTAGATCTTTACCCTTCAGTGGTTAGACTATTCACTAAGAGAAATTTTCTCTAATAAAAATTGTTGGAATTAGGAGAGATAAGTACTAAGAGGGGAGGGGTGAATCAATACCCTTAAATATTTCACTTGTAAACCTTTTTGATATAAAACTATAAATAGTAATAACTGACCAAATAACTTGAATCTAATTGCATGTAACATTCATCTAGTTAACATATAAATGTAACAACATGAAATCAATATGACAATCACATAGCACAAGTATTTTGGTAATGCAGAAACCCTTGTTAGAAGGTAAAAACTGTGGCCGGGATGACACCCACCAATTCTTTACTACTGCAGATAGAAAAGGTTTTCCTATGAGGGCTACAAGATTTTGATCACTTCTGGTGATCTCACCATTTTAGGAGTGACATGTTAGCTCAACTAGATCTACCTAGTGATAGGATTTTAACAATAATTATGAAGTGTGCACTCGGTTAGGAGATTTGCATAAGACTATTAAGTCTACTTTGTTAAGAGATTTAACCAAAGCTCTATTACAATTGTCAGAAAGTAAGATGCATTTATCTACTAGTTGACACTCAACTGTTTGAAATAGATGTTATAATCTTTGATACAATATCACCTTACTTGTGATGAATCCCTGCTTTGTTTTGCTTGGTAGCCTTCTCCGATTCTGCTTAATCTGATAACTTCTATACTCTGTTCTGCTTTGTTAACCGATCGACTTGAAGTTTTAGGCAATTACTTCAAGTACTCCTTGATTCATATATATCAATTCAACAACCAAAAAATGATGTGAACATACAAAATATATATTGTTCTATTTTGCTTCTTTAAGAAAAAATTACGTTACAAAAATAATCATAACCCTAAGATCTACGGTGCAAAATTGACCTAGATCAACTATTACAAATAAGATAAACATTACATTTAATAAGTGTCTTTTACAATAAATGTTCCTCAATCTTGGTAAACCATTTTATGATCTGTTGTAACCATTTTCATAGAATAATGTGCCATTTCAAATTACTATGCCATTTTCTATGATCATCAGTAAACACTGTATAAACTGTTTGATGTATACTGCGATGCTCGGTGTTTACTGTCTGTCGATGTTTGTGTCTGTTGGTGCTTGGTAAAAAATGTGATGCTCGGTGTAAAAGACTTTACTGACTATATCGTCTTGCTTTTGGTTACCAGCCAACTCAATATAAGTGACCGACTGATCTCTTTGATACTAATGACAACCTTGAATATTCAAATAGAGATTAACAATCTCTATTTTTGGCATTTGTATCAAAACTTCAAATGTATATAAACAAAATGTTCTGATAGATTCCTTATATCACAAAATTTTGCTCAGTACAAAGTACTCCCCCTTGGTGTATGGTCCTGGTAGCATGTAATATACATATCAAAGTATACTTATTTGGCATATATACATGGTTTCCCCCTTTTTGATAGTAATGTGAAATAAAAAACATACACTGTATACTTACATCTTATAAAAAATGTGCTCGTGGGTTTTCTCGAAATATTTCAAGAGGTTGTCCCACTCCTCTTTCAAGTTGGTGAGAGAAATATGGTCAAGACCGACTTGAGCATGCATGTCAAAGATATTATCTAACAGTGAAATCTTTGGTGTTTCTACGAGTTGTTTTGTTTTGACAATATGTTCCTCAAAAATTTTCAGGTATGGAGTGAGTTATGTTTGTAACTCTCTGACCTTATCAATGATTTGCTCTTCTTGTTTTCATAGATCTTCTATAAACCACCAGAGTTCCTGAACTCGATGAATATGCTTTAAGAAAACATGCAACTCGGTTATAGCTGCTTGTGTACTCAACTTGATTTCTACTTCTAAACCTTTTATGTTTTTACTGACCTCTACAGTGAAGGTGTCTGAAGTACAAAGCTGGATTAGTAACTGATAGATTATTTGGGTGAGGGATTTTTCCTCGATAATGACCTCAGATAATTTGATCTTTTTCAGTGCCAATTCTTTACTAATCTTTTCTACCAATTTATTATGAATCTTTGATTCTACCCATTCTTAAATTCTTTTGTCTACTTCTGTATCAGGGGCATTGATTTTTTTGGTGAGTGTGGCAAGTTGATCTATTATAGGAGTATTCTCATCAATTTTTATCTTTGGTACTATCTATTGAAGAATATCTTGTACATCATTTAACACTTCTTTCCGTTTATGTTCTTGCCTCGACTTTTCTTGAACAAAGTTCCCCATATCTACTTAAACTTTTAGGGCTTAGGGTTCTTGGGTCACATTTTGGTATAAGTATTACTTCATCAATGGTGATCGGCCCTTTCCCTTTCTTTTTCTTCTTCTTGAGTGTAAGAGGAGACTTCTTCTCACTAATAAAAATAGCCTTTTCTCCACTTTTCAGAGTATCCTTTCCAATTGACACTGTATCTTCCTTCTTCCGTTCCTCAGTAGATGGTGTGGGAGTCTCAGTTGTACTATCCGTCGGGTTCACCTTGGTTGACTTCATTTCTTCTGGTTCCTTTGAATCTATGGACTATGCCTCTATTTGTTTAGGCTCATTTGTATCTATAGTTTACTTAGGAGCTTGTATCCCTATTGTATCTTTATTTTTCTTGGGAAGAGAAGCGTTAGGTTGTACTTGTGAAAGTATTTATGCTCCCTCTACAAGTACAGGAAGTTCACCCGGTAGAGATGTGAACACACTATTAGTGTCTAGTGCTTCATCTTTGTTTGGTGCAATTGTCACATCTTCATCATGTTTATCATCAAGATCACCATTTTTTATGTCCTCAATCAATACATCGTCATTGGTTTTCTTCTTCAGTTGGATCTCTACATGATCCGGTGCATCCAATGAAATTCTTACTTCCTGCTTTTGCTCAGTGATGTCAATTACCTCAGTAACTGATATACTGGTGTCCATTAATTTCTTTCCCTTGTCATCATCGATGTAAATACCTTTACCTTTAGAGTTGTGTCTCTTATTAGACAGTTTCAGGAATGCTTCCTGTTCAGCTTTCTCTTCTCCTTTAAAAATTGATGTCCATAGAAAATCATATGTGACATCCATATCACCCACATTTTCATCCAGTATCTGCATAGCTCTATTCTTGACTAAAATTGTTTCTTGGTACTTTGTCAAATATTCACTTACAACATCATAGCTAAAGTGAGAAGCTGCATGAACTAATGACCTTTCCCTTTTCTTTTTCTCTATATCTAATGCGGCAGCCCAACTCTCATTTATTCTGTCATCTAGTTCCTTCGGTAATTGACATGTGAATTCCATTGGTACTTTCTTGAATTTAATCATCATCTGAATGATAGCATGTTGTAGCTTTGTCTTGTCCTTAGTTGACATTGTGTCAAATTTTCCTATGCCTGGATCTGCAAGATTTCCATTTTCAATGATTTCTTTAATTATTTCTTCTATTGTACTTTCCTTGTTACGAACTATTTTGAATTGATTAGGATCATTTCCAGTTTCAGTTTCCTCTATATCTTCTTTACTTTGAACCAATTTTATCCTTTTCTTTGATGCCTTAGCTATAGACTTGTTCTTTCTTTTAAAATATTTTCCTGTCGCTATAGCTGCCCTCATTTTCTTAACATTTATTTCTTGCTTAGGAGGGGATGATGTTACAGTTGATGACCTTGTCTTCATACCCTTTTGTTTTGGTGACTACTTTTCCTGATCAGTATTGGTAGAGAGAACCAATGTGGGATCCTTTCCTTTGTCTGACCCGGTCTCCTCACTATCATAAGGTTTGTTAGCTAGCATTAACTGACATTTGGTTGTGCCTTTAATCGGTGACTCCTCACATGAGTCAAATGCATTTCCATATCTTGCTGTGAGATCTTTCTTCATTTTATTTTCTCTCAGAGACATTTTACCAATCTCTATATTTGTTGTGATCCTTGACTTGGCTTCCTCAAAATGCGATAACCTTGACTCCTCAATCCTCTTATATTCGGATTTCAACTTTCCATTCGGTCCACAAATTTGTTGATAAGCACCAACCGTCTCAAAATCACCTACTTCACCGATCTTGCAGTGAATATAGGCCTTTATGTCTTCTTTTAAGAAAACCCTATCAGGTATACTAAAAAATGTGCCCATATCGTTCATTTGCATTGCAACCTTTGGATGAGGTTTAAATTCTCCTTCGTTGAAATTAGCTCTAATGATTAATTCTACTTCCTCTTCAATGTTTTTTGATTTTCTTGTAGTTGATGTTGATGCCATAAATTGTTTCTAGGGTTTCAAAAAATAGTATACATCTGTTGTTCGGTAGCAAATGAACTTACTTGTTATCGTTCAAGAATTGTTTGTCTATTTGATTTGCAATGGCTTTGAATCTCTCTATCAAACTTTGAGCTCAAATTCTGCTCCGTGAAATCTTCACTCTTCAAAATTGCAATGTAACAATGAATTCTATTTCTGCATTTTATAGACCTTTAGATATTCCCACTAAAACTTTTATGCATTCAATGTGCGACCTAACTTTTGTTACGAAATAGCTCTCAGCTCGGTGATGTCTACAATTTTCTCCGCTCAGTTAACATAGGATTTCTTTATCGGTTTGTATTGTTGTCGATTAACCTTGTATAGTGATTACCGACAGGTAACCAACACTTGTTTCTTATTTCACGTACCGTATAACATTTGTTGGCTCATAACACATAAACCTTACTGCATCTTTATTCATGCAGATTTGGTATTTGTACATCATATATAAGGAACTGTATGTACATCATATACCCAATCTAGTGGATGAGGTTTCGCCGATGGTGTTACTTAACTCAGCCTTCTCACTAGATGCCTTCTTCCACATACTGTTTCTCAACTTCTTGATACCTGCAATAGTATATCCACTTTCCAATATATGATTTTCATCAGGTGCTCGATCTCTATAGTTTTTGCTTAAATGACTGACCTTGTGATAGTGCATACATGCCATTCCAGTGTTTGTCCAGCTTCTTGAATATCAAGTCCAAACCTTTCTGTAACAGTTTGCTACAATATATCCATACCGACCACACACAACACAATTAGTCCATGTATTATAATCCCAAACATATGAGTTACCTTGTTTCCTCGATTGATAAGGTCTGCATTGTGGTTTTTCTTTGGGTGTCCATACTTGTTTTATTTTTTCCTTATAGTCTCTTGCAGTGTGTCCATGCTTATTACAAGTATAGCATATTTTCTCCATAGTGGTATTGTTAGCAAGATCCTTTTGTTTAGCTATCCTTTTCTACATTTGATGTATGTCCTAGTTTTCCACAGTGATAACATGCTAACACTTTAGGTTTCTGACTTTGTTTAATGTTGACCTTTTCAGCTTGTTGTGATGATTCTCCTTCACTGGTGTATCCTATATCGGCTTTACTTCAAAATATTCTCTAATTGGTCAGGAAATCATCAATCTTTTTGAAACTATCCTCAGCTATCTTCATCATTTCACTATGTTGTTTTTGTGTCTTTATCTCATTTCTTAATTTTTCATTGTCTACTCTGAGTATGGAAACATCTTCAAGTCTTCTTGATAATTCTCCATTTACTCGGTTTATTTATTGATTAATAGTCATCATTGGATTTGATACTTGGAAGTTACGATTAGTGAGTCTCTGTATTTCACTTTATTTTTCTTGGATTTTTTGAGTCATCAGTCTTTGGTCTTCAATAGCCATATTTTGATCTTGTTCAACTTGTCTAGCTTGTTCATGATTTCCACCATTCTTACCATCTAGGATTCTTGACTTATTTGAAGTGCTTTCACTTGTTCAAATAGATGCTGATTCTTCTAAAATAAATTAGTGATGTTACTTTTGGATCCATCAGAGATGCTTCCAAAACTTGATCCAAGATGATCAAATATGTCATCAGTAGGTTCTTCATGATAACTGATTTCACTCTGCAGGATTGCAAGGTTCTTCCTTTTCACGAGTAACTTCTTCAGTTCTTCCTTGGCCCATTTATAATATTCCACAAACATCTGCATTTGAACCTTCTGATTCTCAATAGTCTATTTGAGCTTGTATCTCTTCATGACTTAGATCATTACCCTTCAGTGGTTAGACTATTCAATAAGAGAACTGTGCTCTAATACCAATTGTTGGAATTAGGAGAGATAAGTACTAAGAGGGGAGGGGTGAATTAGTAGCCTTAAATATTTCACTTGTAAACCTTTCTGATACAAAACAATAAACAACAATAACCGACCAAATAACTTGAATCTAATTGCATGTAACATTCATCTAGTTAACATATAAATGTAACAACATGAAATCAATATGACAATCACATAACACAAGTATTTTGGTAATGCATAAGCCCTTGTTATAAGGTAGAAACTATGGTGGGGATGACACCCACAAATTCTTCACTACTGTAGATAGAAAAGGTTTCCCTATTAGTGCTACAAGATTTTGATCACTTTTGGTGATCTCACCCTGTTAGGAGTGACATGTTAGATCAGCTAGATCTACCTAGTTATAGGATTTTAACAACACTTCTAAAGTGTGCACTCAGTTAGGAGAGTTACATAAGACTGTTAAGTCTACTCTATTAAGAGATTTAACCAGAGCTCTATTACAATTGTCAGAAAGTAATATGCAATTATTTTCTAGTTGACACTCAATTGTCTAAAACATATCTTATAATCTCTGATAAAATATCACCTTACTTGTGATGAATCTCTTCTTTGTTCTACTCGGTAGCCTTCTGTGATTCTACTTAATCTGATAACTTTTGTACTTTGTTCTGCTTTGTTAACTAATCAATTTGAGGTATTAGGCAATTAATTCAAGTGCTCCTTGATTCCTATATATCAGTTCAACAACTAAAAAATGATGTGAACATACAAAATATATATTGTTCTATTTTGCCACTTTAAGAAAAAATTAGGTTACAAAAATAATCATAACCCTAAGATCTACGGTGCAAAATTGACCTAGATCAACTATTAGAAATAAGATAAACATTACATTTAATGAGTATCTTTTACAATAAATGTTCCTCGATCTTGGTAAACCATTTTACAATCTGTTGTAACCATTTGCATAGAAGAATGTGCCATTTCAAATTACTACGCCATTTTCTATGATCATTGGAAAACATTGTATAAACTGCTCTGTGTATATTGCGATGCTCGGTGTTTAAAATCTGTCAGTGTCGATGTCTGTTGGTGCTCGATAAACAATGTGATGCTCAGTGTAAAAGACTTTACCAACTATACTGTCTTGCTTCTGGTTACTGACCAACTCAATATAAGTGACTAACCGATCTCTTTGATGTCCTTTGATACTAATGAAAACCTTGAATGCTCAAATAGAGATTAACAAGGGCCTCCATTACTTCACTCACACCAGGCACTCAACCCTCTTGTGTCTCATGCATGGATTCCATTTTGTTCTTACGCTGGCCTCTCTGACCATTAGTCTGTTTTGGCTCACACCTGTATCTACTTTTTGGTGTGTTCCTTCCTGCATCTAAGCCTCTCATCCTTCTAACATGAGCTCCTTAAATATACAATGTGAGCCTCTCAACACAAGACATGTGCCCTTAGATTTTTTTTGGCCTGCTGGCTCACATGACACCTACACACTGTGCATGGGCGTATAATCATTGCGCTGGTAACTCCTCCACTTATCACTGGAATGTATTTTATTCACCTTGCCACCAGCTTAATGCATGGGTATTCACCTTTTAACCTTAATTCCCATCCTATTCAATGCATGAGGCCTCTAATTTATACTTAATGTGCAAGCCCTCATTCACAAGTTTTACATTATTTAAATTTGTGCAAGGCAACATCATTTGGTCATAACCAACATACATGCTCCCTTATATTGTGGTGGGCCTCCATCTTACACTTGATGCACAAGCCCCTTTCATATTCATGTTTGAGCCTTCAATTGACAACTTCAAAATAGTGCCAACACTCCTCATTTCTTTCTTAGACTGCCCCCCTTCATTGGATTAACTGGCAGCCTCTGTAACTTTATATTGTGTGAGGCTTGTTTTATGCTTGGCAGCCTCCCACTATTGCACTTGATGTGAACCTCAAAATCTCATGTTGGCCCCAAAATATTGTGTGAGGCACCATGAAATAGCGTACAAGCTTCTCTTATTAGCAGCACCAATTCACTTGCGCAAGACCAGCCCCTGCTTGTTGCATGAGCTCTCACCCACTCACACTTAAAGAATAGCCTCTTCAAGTTAGAAGGAAAGATTTTGTTCATGTCTAGCAATGCCCTACAAGTTATTAAACCCTGAAGAAACCATAGTTTGGCATATGCATTCAACAAATTCAACTTCACTGTCATCAAAATAATTGATTCCTAAAGCTGAGTTGTCCAAGATTTCTCTTGCAGAATTCATAACAATATCAAAGATAGAAGTCATGGTTGAATCAAAATCCAAAAGAGTTTCATCAGATGGCCTTCTCCTTGAAGCAATCATCTTAGAAAAAATCACAAGCGATGAGACAAAATTCATTATGGCATAGAAGATGTCCACATTCTTCTGTCAGATGAGAACTCCCTAGAAGTGGGATAGGGGCCCATTCTACATAGGCATTAATAGTATTAAGAGCTGCAGTCAATGTAGTGGTATTCTCTTTGGCAACATCCATTTGCTTTTGCTTCACAACATATATTGTTGCTTCTAAATATCAACGAAGCAACATATGTAATCGATAGAAAATGTGTGGCAAGAAAAGTGTTAGAATGCAAGGTAACTACCTCCGTTGATCTCCTTCTAAATCTTCATTGTGCATAGTTGTGTCCTCTGGAAGCCACCTCAACACCATAGCCACTATTTCTACATGTATTGGACTTTTCTCGCTTAAAGAAAAAAACATTTGATAATATGTTTTACCCTAAAGGAAGTTCTCTTCTTGCAACCTCAGCAAAAAGTGCTGCAATATGGCTCTTCGATACCCATAATCTGTCTGCATTTGTCAAATCACATAAATTGGCTCTAGAAGCGGCCTTTAAAACTGACCAAATGAAACTTTTGAGACCCACAAGTATGGGGATTGATTCACCCTCACTCAAGGAATACGGATCCATCATTAGATTCATCAGAAAGTTTAAATTCTAATCACAATAAAATGCCAAAGTCAGCTTACAAGATATGTTCAAAATTTAAAAAAGTGAAAAGCCTAGGAACTGGGTTTGGAAATGGCTTTCAAAACTAGGCTAAACATTATATAGGATGCGAAAATAGGGGCATTTGTTCTTTGTCATACAGAGAGTATAATTCCACAATTAGGGCTCATGATGAATAACAGATTGCAATTGGCAATCAGGCAAAGAAAGGCTCTTAGAATTGCAAACTGAGAAACATAGTAAAACAATGATTTGTGCATATGGAATGACCCTGGGAAAGTATGATAAATGATTCATCAAGACTTCTAAATTGGCATACTTGTAGTATTTTTAGAGTAGAACACAGTGGTACAACCTGTTCAGGCTCATAAATCACAGATCAAAAGTTATAACATCACGAACATGGGTACAAATCAATCTTCACAATTCACAACTTGTAAAACAACAAAAGTAGTATTTGGAATCGCATTTGCAAACTGAGCAAATGGATTCATCATGACTACAAAATTGAAACATTGGAAGTATTTGACCCCTGGAATATGATGCAAAAGGAAATTTCTCAATAGGTTCAACTGGGTCAAAGATATGAAAAGTCAAACAGGCCCTTCCAGAATTCTGAACAAATACAAAAATGCATGACAACAACAAACCACCAACTTTGAGGGGTTCGAAACCTAGTCAAACGGATTCAAAATGACTTGAAAATTGGAACTTAGGTTCTTTGATATGCATACTAAACATCCTCAAAGTGGCGTGTCATGAAACATTTCTAGATGCAAGATATTCAAAGGCAAACTGGGCTACTGTACTTTGTTTGACACTTGGCCATAATTGTACAATTTGACACTTACTCAAAATGGGACTTCACTGAATGATTCAAATGATAAAATAACACCATAGAATGCACGAATATACTGAATGGAGTGTGTTAAACACCTAGAACACCTCATAGGCCTCAAAATGATAGCCGGGTACATATGCATGAAAAGCATTGAAAGGGCTTCAAACTATAATTTCCTGAACTTGTGACTCAAAATGAGCATGCGATTTTGAGTCCCAACAGGTTCCTTGTTAGTTTTGTAGAAACATTGTACTAGAGAAGAATGTTAGCATAGGATTAGTTATACTATATTTTATTTTTAGGTGATAGAAATTGATATCAATTATATCAACTGCAAGTTTTTTTCCTTATTTTAACACAATCAATGTACCTAGTATTAATCATTCATTCATTCATTATGATTCATCATGTGGGACTTGAAATGTGACGAAAAAACTAATGTCCAATTAAATTATACAATAAGGTGAAAATGAGTGAAATAGTGGTGTAGGAAAATGATCTATGCATAGTTGTAAATATCATTTTTCAAGTAAATATGATTCTAGATGACCATGCTCTCAAGTAACCCACGAGACCTTAAATTATGAATTTTCACATGCAGTGTATATTAAGGTTAGTGCTAATCTAACACCATGTAGATATTTTATATTGGAGGTGTAATGCCACATTTAAAAGACCAAGCTAAAAATGGGCTAACAATTCTTTATATAACACTATCATTAACGTACCACATCATATAAGATAAAACAATAATGAATAGGATCTCCAAGACAATAATGTTTGTTAGTTTTAAATGGAGATAGAAAGCCATCATTATTGATTTAAGAGAGAAGTCCCAATCATTACATTATAAAAATGATTCTAGTAGAAAAATAATATTTTCTAAATAAATATAAACTAAGGGGAGCACTAATCACACCATATGAAATAGCTTCAACATGATAATAATCATGGGTTAAATTTGACAATTTAATTTTATCTTTACTTTCTCATGTCTCAATTTTATGTTTAAGAGTTCTCATAACCATTCTCTTTGCCACTTTTTTCTTTGTACATTTTTCCCTTCGTAGCTTCTCATCATCTATAAATACTTCCACAACTTCCATTTCCTCTTCATCATACACTTTGACATACACCCCCCGAGTATAGAAACATGTTGTTTCTTCAATGTTTCTCGCTTGACCAGTGACTCTAATGAATTCTCTAATTTCTATGAAATATGAAGTATATAGTGTGAAAGAAGAGAAATGTTGTGTTAATATACACTAGATAACTTAATATTTTGAAATTAGTATGATAAAAGGTAAAAGAAAAAAATGTACAAACAAAGAGGGGATATTGAATTCATTTAATACATCCCAAATTTATTCCAACCTAGAGTTATGATATTTGGTAACCCTTCACTACTATCAAGAAACATTGCCTGATTATTGATTCAACTATCTCAAACAATAATTCATGTGGGTTTAGATCTATTAAATCATAAAATTTCATACCTACTAATTGAAGTGCATTTTTCCATGCATTACATTGTATTAAATAGTTTTGAGATAGCATCTTCAAACACTTACAAAATGATTTTTTTATCAAATTTACTCTCTTGAAATTATTGTTTTTTTTTCCTTCAATCTCATCAAAGCAATTAGACTTATATTAAGGTATGTCTAGTTCAAAAAAAAAATTCTCAACAAATTTTTGTTTTACATTACAGTTCCCTAGTTTAGGATATTTTATTTTTCTTTTAAACTTTGGGTTTCTTTCATGGCCACAGTAGAATTTAAACAAAAATTATCCTACATTTGACACTTTTTCAAATGAAAATGCACAATCCAAATGCACATTATGCCATGTGAAATTGTTAAGGACAGCAAGAATAACAACAACAACAACAACAACAACAACAACACTATCATTTAACCAACACACTAAATGGGGAACCCTTATTTATTTTTAAATTTTAATAAAATGAGATGCTATGGGAAAATTTTCATTTTTTTTTTTAACATGTTCTTTAATGTCCATTAAATTAAGAAAAAAGTAACAAACAAACACCGAAGTTCAAGAATAAAATATGAATAGTAAGATTATAAAATATAAAACTAAATTTAGAACAATTAATGTAATATATAACCTAGTTACTAATAACATTAGTCACATTTTATAATTCATCACTAAAATATATAATCTAAAATTGTATATTAAAATTTTATTTCTTTATGAGTTATGTTTCTAAAACTGCAAAATCTTTTTTACATAATGAAATATTCAAACAAATAATATAATCAAATCATTATTTTAACTTGATTATATAAATTTTAAATCACAGTAAAAATATTGAATAACAATTATTAAATTAATTGTATAAATTACATAATTACATATGAATATAAAATAATAAACAGATCTTTATTTTTTCTAAAAACCACGTAAAAGACTAATATATCATTATTTATAGTTTATATTTGATTAGAAATAATTTATAAATTATATATTACAAATGTATATATAATTTAGGTTCAGAGGTTTTAAACAATACACACTAATATTTATATTTTTTCTATGTAGAAAACAATTCTCAACAACAATCTCAACAACGTTTCGAAACCAATAGAGTTTACAGCTTTGCTCTTAGTCTTGTATTCTAATTTGACCTTCACAAATATCAACTTAACAGTCAATTCAAAGTTAAAAATTATAAATGTTGTAGATAAAACTACATATTTAGCCTAAAAGAGTATTATTACAAGTATATTGAAGAAGCCAAAATTAAAAGATATAAATAGTAAGATGATATATTAGAAATTGAAAATGAAAATTTGAATTTGAATCTTTTTGGAAAACTGTTTGAAGTTTCTTATTAACTATTATATTTTCATAGTAGAAGTAATAAAAATCAAAATTAAATGGAAAAATTAAGAATAGAAATGAGAAGGAAATCAAACCATTTTATAAAAATACTACTTTAAAAATTTTGGAAGACAATAAATTATGATCATCAAAGGAAACAAAATACTACTTTTAGAAGACAAAATAGAGCACCACGGAAAAACAATGAAAAAACAGCATTACCTTATGTTTTTAATTAGATCATCAAAGGAAAGACGACGAGAAAGCAATCCGATAGTTAGAAACTCCATTAAATATCTCAAATAAGTTACCTATCAATCTTCTCTCAGAACGGCAATATTTATACTGCAAAAAACCACTATTTGTATAGACGCGTGCTGTTATGGCGTGTCAAGGCAAGCAGAAATATGATGACAAGTTATTAAATAGATGAGCCACTTATAAATAAATTTGTTTGACAAGTATCAGATTTCTCTCCTACACTAAATAGAAACTCAAATTATAGTTTAAAAAGGTTTGTGAAAAAAGTTCTCTTCATTCATATATAAATTTGTTAATTCTATAATATAGTTTTTTCTAACAATTTGATATTTATTTTTTAGTTTAATTTATTTTTAGTGTTTTTGTTATTTAAAAAATAAAAAATAGATATTTAGATTTTACTAATATCTTGTTTATTGAAATGAAAATTTTATATGTTTAATCAAGTTTTATATTTAGTTATCAATTGTTTCTTTTGTTTTTTTATTATTACAATTTATATATTATTTTTCATGTTTAGAATTTATTTTTATTAGAAAGAGGTTTGTAGTTGTCTAGTGTATTTCTCATATACTTCATGTATTTGCAAAAACTAGTGCTTGATTTAGAATATAACCTCATCATGCAATATATGATTAGAAAACATTGTTATATGTGTGTGTGTGTGTGTGGACACACACACAAAGATATATATATGGGTAAAAGTACAAAGCTGTGTCACACTTTTATAAAGGAAAAGGTCAAGAGCACAAAATTTTTAATTTTAACGATATAAAAATGGTATTTATGTTTAAAATTTGGAGATGATGTAAACTAATGAAATGTGTAAAAGTGGATGAAGTTTATCCCTATAATTTTTTTAATTTTTTTTAACAAGAATTCACATAATTTTAAAATTTTTTAAGTCCATTTTTTATTTGCTGAAAAATGAGGGTCTTGTTCGCACCAAAAAAGTATATGCAAATAATCTTTTTTCCTTTGATTTCAAAATATGTCATAGATAAAATGTATAGCTAGTGCAGAAAAGAAGAAAAATTAGTTTTCAATTTATATTTTCTCTGTTATAACTACTCAAAGTTGAACATACCGAAAATCGATAGTTTTCATCTCGCGTCAAATTTCCACTATCAAATCTACACCATTTAGAAAATAAATTACACACTCTTGAAGATAACTCTCTCCTTTAGTGTTAAATATAAATTTTCAGATTTTTTGATAAGCTTGACTATTTTTTTCTATTTTTGAAGCATTTTGTTCTCGAATGTTAAAATAACTACTTACAGTATTTTGAAATTATAATATATTAGATCTAATTAATATACTATAAAAATTATATGATAATAATCTTGACTCTATGCTCTAAAAAAGGGTATTTTTACATTTGTAAAAAAATATCATTAAAAATAGTAAGAGTTATTGAAACATCACTTTTCTGAAATAATTTTATTTCGTTAGTAATTGTTATAGAACATGCATTTACTATATATTTCTCATTGGAAAAGGTGAAGAACTTATGTAACTTAGCTAGAATCAATCTAGCTAGACCATATGTGTATGTATGTATGTATGTATGTATGTATGTATGTATGTGCATGTGTGTGTGTGTGTGTGTGTGTGCACGGCTTGATAGAATCAACAATTAGTTTGTTACGAAGTTTGAAACCAAGAATGGTTTTTTTCCATCCTATAGTACAAAAAAAATAGAAGGTAAATGGCATAATAAAATGTATCTTCTTAAAATGGAAACACTTCCATGATAAGAGTGTTTAGCCTTCTGAGTAGGTGTTTTTGGATCATGTCAAGCTACTTAAATGGGTCCTCAGATTTGATCTGGCTCTTTCCCCATCTTCCACTTCTTTTATTTACTTGATTCTTTCATTCTAAGTGAAATTATGGTTAGGATCCCAATGATTCTCCTTGATTTCCCTGTTTTATGGCTCTATTTTCTAGGTAAGACTTACAAATAGGTCTTCCTAACATTCATCATGTTTCTCATAGGATTTTGTGCCTCTCCCTAGAATTCTACTCTGGTCTGACATCATTTCTAGGTCTTTGGGAACTCCTGGCACCTTGTATTTCTAATTCTGGCATCTCTAGACTGAGACCCCTAGATCTGTAACCTGAATAGTTGCTACATAAGAAAACACAATGTAAAAATCAAGGAGATGATTCCAACCTCACATAAGTGTCTGAATAAACAACGTCAACGTATGTGTGGAGTTCCAATCATGATGAGGTCTCTTTTCACAGACACCCAGTTTATTAGACAACTTAAGATCATTCGAGTCACACCACACATAGATTTCAAATAAAATATACCCCATGCCCCTAGTCCTCTAGTTTTAACATCATGGAGAAACCAAGGAGGGAAAATCAATGAAAATATTCAATAATAGACAACATGCAAAGAAAATATCACTAAGCACAGCTCTATCATTTTAATTTAAGCACAATATAAAAAACATAAAGATAATCACTAATTCGCTAGGACTCATGCTTATAGGTGAGAAATATGGCACAATCGTAGACTGTACGCAAAGCATTAACTAAAGGTAGAATATCTAATAAGTGTTGAGAAACACTCACTGTCAAAGGAAGTATTGAGAAACACTGATGTAATTTTCTAAGAAAACACCATCGCATAATAAAGGAGAATACAGTTCATGCCCCCTAGCCCTAGACAAAGATCAATTCCAGACCAAGCAAATTGGATAAGGAAGTCAAAATGGTTTAGAGCACAAAGCAACAAGCTGATAGATATAAGAGAATAGGTTACAAGTAGCGCATGTTTCCAAGTTTTCACCATTTGGAAGATTTTAAATTTTTTTCTAACATGACACCTTTTTCTAGGTTTTCATCAAGGCACCTTTTTTTAATTTTTTTAATTTTTTAATTTTTCAATACATAAAAGTGCTTGTTTTCCATGTTTTCACTAAGATGATCATTTTCATTTTATTTTTTCAAGACTTTTCCATTCATTTTAGGATTTTTCAGGATCATATATCAATTTTTATGATTTTTTTAGGACATTTAGATATGTACAAAATCTCTTAGAGAATCACACATATAATCTCTTCAAATGAAGGATGTTGAGAGGTTCAGGGAGATGATCTCCATTAGGTGTAGAAATCTAATAAGCACCGGATCTAAAATAAATAGTAACTATGTAGGGACCCAACTAATTTGGTTCAAATTTTGCTTTTTGTGCTATATTCTGTTGATTTTTAGGATTCTCTCTCAAGATGAGGTCTCCAACTTAAAATTATGTATAATGAACCTTTTTGTTATAACTTTATGACATCCATTTTCGATATACCCACATGTGATCAAATGAAACTCTTCTACACTCATCTATAAGGTCAAGTTCTTGTATGTGCATAATTCTATAGTCATCATCTGTGATAAAGCCTTTCATTGAAATTCGTCGTGAAGGCATCTCAACTTCAAGAGGTAAATTAGCTTAAGGTCCATAAACAATTGCAAAAGGGGTAGCTCTAGTAAGTGTACTGATACTAGTTATGTAGGCCCATAGTGCAGGGATAATTTGTAAGTGCCAATCTTTTCCAGACTTGTTAATTGTTATGTGTAATATTTTTAACAATTTCTTATGAGAATTGTCATCTTGACCATTGCCTTGAGGATAGTATATTAAACACCAATGTTTCTTAATCTTAAATTTCTTGCATAACAAGTTAAGGTTTGTGTTCTTGAATTATCCTCCATTATTAGTAACTATGGAGGAAGACATGCCATAGACACAAATGATATGATTGAGTATGACCAAAGACACTTGTTTTTGAGTATCAGTTGAGAGAGGGACAACTTAAACCCATTTTGTAAAATATTATGTTGAAGTGATAAACTTATGTCCACTCCATGAATTAGGATGTATTTTTCCTACCCATAATTAGTTTGATTTATGATAAGCTTAGAGTATTCAAAAATATGGAATTCAGTGATTCTTGATTCAATGGCTAGTTTAATCCCATTTGTCAAAGCCTCATATTATGTTATGTTGTTTTTGCAGAGAAATAAAAACTTATATGACTTTGGAATACTATAACCATGAGGTGTAACAACAAAATACTAGGTGTAACACTATTATATGTGTGAGATTTGTCAAAGAACATATTCCATGTTCACTTAGTCATATACATAATAGATGAATTGGGAAAGTCAATCGGTATAGGATTATCATCTTGTAGAGGAAATTGAGCTAGTTGATTAGTAATTGCTTGTCCTTTTATGACCTTACGATCAACATACTCAATGTCAAATTCAAAAAGAATCATCATCCATTTAGCTAGTCAACTAGTAAGAGTATCTTTACTTAGTAAATATTTCAAAGGATAAATCTTAGATACAGGTTGTGTGGTATGTGCCAACATATAATGTTTGAGTTTTTGAGAAGAAAATACCACTACAAGGCAATAATTTTTAATGTCGGTGTAATTCATCACATAAGCTACCAATGTTCTGCTAATATAGTATACAACTCTTTCTTTTCTATTTTCATCTTGTTGTGCCAATAATGCCCTAAAGGATGTAGCTATAGCTAAAATGTACAAAATAAGAGGTTTCACTTGAATAGCAGGCATTAAGATTGGATATTTAGCCAAATATTCCTTGATCTGATAAACAATTTTTTTTTCACATTATTCATTCTTATATATCATCTTAAAATGGAAACATTTCCATGTTAAGAACATTTATTCCTCTGAGTAAGTGGTCTGGGGTCATGTCAAGATCCTTGAATAGGTCTTTTCATGGATCTGGTTGTTTCCCCATGTTTTGCTTCTCTCTCCACCTATTTGTAGCCTATTTCTGGCATCTTGTCCTCAGAACCTGAGATCTATGATGTCAGGGTCAAGATTGACCTCCTAGGTCAAGGTCAACCTTGACCATGACCTAGGCCAGAGTCAACCTCAACTCTTACTTAGTAAAGAGTCAACCTCTATTTGGACCTAGCGTAGAGTTTACCTCAACCCTAACCCTAGGGAGAAATTTCAAGTTCTACAGGTTTCAGGATGTCAGGCTTTAGAAATTTTTATTTTCCTGCTTCCAGGTTAGTTGTTTAGTATTTCAAAATGGTAAAATATTAAATTTAATTTAACCTATGTAAATTTTTAGGGGTTAAGGTTAATTGGGATTTAATTCTCCAATTTCTGCTTCTCTAGAAGTTTCTAACCTAGATCACTATAAAAGGAATCCTTCCTCTCTTTTTTTCTGCATCCAATTTTCATAAGAATTCACAATCAAGAAGTCACAATCATGATAACCAATTTCACTCTGCAGGATTCCAAGGTTCTTCCTTTAAACTAGTAACTTCTTTAGTTCTTCCTTGGCTTGCATATACTATTCCACAAACACATGCATTTGTGACCTCTTATTCTCAATAGTCTTGTCAAGCTTGTATCTCTCCATGACTTAGATCTTTACCCTTCAGTGGTTAGACTGTCAAATAAGAGAACTTTTCTCTGATACAAATTATTGGAATTAGGAGAGATAAGTACTGAGAGGGGATGGGTGAATTAGTAACCTTAAATATTTCACTTGTAAACCTTTCTAATATAAAACTATGAACAGTAATAACCAGACAAATAACTTCAATCTAATTACATGTAACATTCATCTAGTTAACATATAAATGTAACAACATGAAATCAATATGACAATCACATAACAAAAGTATTTTGGTAATGCAGAAACCCTTGTTAGAAGATACAAACTAGGGTGGTGATGACACCCACAAATTCTTCACTACTGTAGATAGAAAAGGTTTTTCTATTAGGCCTACAAGATTTTGATCACTTCTGGTGATCTCACCATGTTAGGAATGGCATGTTAGATCAGCTAGATCTACCTAGTTATAGGATTTTAACAACACTTCTGAAGTGTGCACTCGGTTAGGAGATTTACATAAGACTGTTAAGTCTACTCTTTTAAGATATTTAACCAAAGCTCTATTACAATTGTTAGAAAGTAATAAGAAATTATCTGCTAGTTGAAACTTAATTGTCTGAGGAAGATCTTATAATCTCTGATAAAATATCACCTTACTTGTGATGAATCTCTTCATTGTTCTCCTCTGTAGCCTTCTCTGATTCTGCTTAATCTGATAACTTTTGTACTCTATTTTACTTTGTTAATCAATCGACTTGAAGTTTTAGGCAATTGATTCAAGTGCTCCTTGATTCATATATATCAGCTCGACAACCAAAAAATGATGTGAACATAAAAAATATATAGTGTTCTATTTTTCCGCTTTAAGAAAAAATTAGGTTACAAAAATAATCATAACCCTAAGATCTACAATGAAAAATTTACCTACATCAACTATTACAAATAATATAAACAATACATTTAATGAGTATCTTTTACAATAAATGTTCCTTGATCTTGGTAAACCATTTTACGATCTATTGTAATCATTTGCATAGAAGAATGTGCCATTTCAAATTACTATGCCATTTTCTATGATCATCGGTAAAAACTGTATAAACTACTCGGTGTATACTGCGATGCTAGGTGTTCACTGTCTGTCGGTGTTGGTATCTGCTGGTGCTCGGTAAACAATGTGATGCTCGGTGTAAAAGAATTTACTAACTTTAGTGTCTTTCTTCTGGTTACCGACCAACTCAATATAAGTGACCGACAGATCTCTTTGATACTAATAACAACCTTGAATGTTCAAATAGAGATTAACAATCTCCCCCTTTGGCATTAGTATCAAAACTTCAAATGTATATAAACAAAATGTTCTCTTAGATTCCTTATATCACAAAAATTTGCTAAGTACAAAGTACTCCCCCTCGATGTATGCATCTAGTAGCATGTAATATACGTATCAAAGTATACTTATTTGGCATATATACATGGTTTCCCCCTTTTTTGATAGTAATGCCAAATAAAAAAAAAACACTGTATACTTACATCTTATAAAAAATGTGCTGGTGGGTTTTCTCCAAAGATTTCAAGAGGTTGTCCCACTCCTCTTTCAAGTTGGTGAGAGAAATATGCTCAAGACCAACTTGAGCATGCATGTCAAAGATATTATCTAACACTGAAATCTCTGGTGTTGCTACGAGTTGTTCCATTTTGACAATATGTGCCTCAAAAAATTTTAGGTATGGAGTGAGTTCTGTTTGTAACTCTGTGACCTGATCAATGATTTTCTCTTCTTGTTTTCGTAGATTTTCTATCAACCACCAGAGTTCCTAAACTCGATGAATATACTTTAAGAAAGTATTCAGCTCGGCTATAGTTTCTTGTGTACTCAGCTTGATTTCTGATTCTAAACCTTTATACTTTCACTAACATCTAGAGTGAAGGTGTTTAAAGTAAAAAGCTGGATTAGTAACTGATAAATTATTTGGGTGAGGAACTTTTGCTTGGTAATGACCTTAGATAATTTGACCTTTGTGAGTGCCACTTCTTTACTAATCTTTTCTACCAATTTATTATTAATCTTTGAGTCTTCTCGTTCTTCAATTCTTTTGTCTGCTTCTGTATACGGGACATTGATTTTATCAGTGAGTGTGGCAAGTTGATCTATTATAGGATTATTCTCATCAATTTTTGTCTCTGGTACTATCTTTTGAAGAATATCCCTTACCTCATTTAACACTTCTTTCCATTTATGTTCTTGCCTCAACATTTCTTGTGCCACTTTTCTTGAACAAAGTTCCCCATATCTACTTAAACTTTCAGGGCTTAGGGTTCTTGGCTCACATTCTGGTATAAGTATTACTTCATCAATGGTGACCGGCCCTTTTCCTTTCTTTTTCTTCTTCTTGAGTGCAAGAGGAGACTTCTTCTAAATAATAACAATAGGTTTTTCTTCACTTCTCAGAGTATCCTTTCCAATTGACACTATATCTTCCTTCTTCTATTCCTCGGTAGATGGTGTGGGAGTCTCGGTTGTAGTGTTAGTGGCATTCATCTCGGTCAACTTCATTTCTTCTAGTTCCTTTGAATCTATGGACTATGCCTCTGTTTGTTTAGGCACATTTGTATCTACAGTTTTCTCAGAAGCTTGTATCTCTATTGTATCTTTATTTTTCTTGGGAAGAGAAGCATCGGGTTGTACTTGTGAAATTATTTTTCCTACCTCTACAAGTACAGGAAGTTCACCTGGTAGAGATGTGACCACACAATCAGTGTCTAGTGCTCAATCTTTGTTTGGTGCAATTGTCACATCTTCATCATCTTTATCATCAAGATCACCATTTGTTATGCCCTCAATCAATACATCGTCATTGGTTTTCTTCTTCAGTTGGATCTCTACACAATCCGGTGCATCCTATGAAATTCTTACTTCTTGGTTTTTCTCGGTGATATCAATTACCTCAGTAACTGATATACTAGTGTCCATTACTTTCTTTCCCTTGTCATCATCAATCTAAATACCTTTACCTTTAGAGTTGTGTCTCTTCTTAGACAGTTTTAGGAATGCTTCCTGTTCAGCTTTCTCTTTTGCTTTCAAAATTGATCTCCATAGAGAATCATATGTGACATCCATATCACCCACATTTTCATCCAGTATCTGCATAGCTCTATTCTTGACTAAAAATCTTTCTTGGTACTTTGTCAAATATTCACTTACAACATCATAGCTAAAGTGAGAAGCTGCATAAACTAATGACCTTTCTCTTTTCCTTTTCTCTGTATCTAATGTGGCAGCCCACCTCTCATTTATTCTATCATCTAGTTCCTTCAGTAATTAACATCCGAATTCCATTGGTACTTTCTTGAATTTAATCATCATCTGAATGATAGCATGTTCTAGCTTTATCTTGTCCTTAGTTGACATTGTGTCAAATTTTCCTATACTTGGATCTGCAAGATGTCCATTTCAATGATTTCTTCAATTATTTGTTCTATTGTACTTTCCTTGTTACGAACTATTTTGAATTGATTAGGACCATTTTCAGTTTCAGTTTCCTCTATTTCTTCTTTACGTTGAACCAATTTTCTCATTTTCTTTGATGCCTTAGCTATAGACTTGTTCTTTCTTTTAAAATATTTTCTTGTCGGTGTAGCTTCTCTCATTTTCTTAACTTTTATTTCTTCTTTCTTAGGAGTGGATGATGCTACAGTTGATGACCTTGTCTTCATACCCTTTTGTTTTGGTGACTGCTTTTCTTGATCAGTATTCGTAGAGAGAATCAGTGTGGGATCCTTTCCTTTGTCTAACTCGGTCTCCTCACTATCATAAGGTTTGTTAGCTAGCATTAACTGACCTTCTATTGTGCCTTTAATTGGTTACTCCTCAGATGAGTCTGATGCATTTCGATATCTCTATATTTGTTGTGATCCTTGACTTGGCTTCCTCATATGTGCCAAACCTAGTGGCAGTGATATCTATCAATAATGCCAGTAGTGCATTAATATATTTCAAGGAAAAATTATAATCCATTTCGTATCCCATCGGTGCCAGCCATTTTGTTCTCGGATCTACTACCTTAATCATAGAGTGGTCAGTGTTGACTACAAAACATATGTCATTTTCAAACTTATCCACTAATTACCTTTCTATTCTACTCCTTTGATGCATTTTAGTCTTAAATGCTTTGAAATATGCATCAAATTCCATGTTCATATTCTTTCCTAAACTTTCCATCATTTCATTGATTTGTGCAGTTATCGGTTTGTCTGATTGCCATTTTCCTTACCAATACCAGGTATGTATTTTTGCTACTAGAAAAATGTACAGACGAGAAGTGATCTGTACTTAAATGTGTTGGACTTCTTTGATCTTATTGTCTTCATATTCTCTTGCAGTTGGTGTAGTAGAACTTCGACAAGATCTACCTGGTGATCTTTCTTCACAATCTTATATGCTATGTCTACAGTGCTACAGGGTATACTATTTAGTCTACTAGATTGAAATATCTTGTACCCAATGACATGAGCTGCAAGTTTTACCACTGGGTCCTTGATTGTTGAGATTTTTAGTGCCCTACCATCCCATTCAGCTCTAGTGTTCTTTTCAACATCGGGACGAGACGAACCGTGAAAGGCTTTTGCTTTGTTGGTCATAGGGAACCTAGTTTCCCTACTGATAATCTTCTTTGTGACCTCAACAGGTTTGTCTAGCCAAAATTTACCATCATGAAATCTACTTAGCATGATTCTTATCCAATCTGAGTTGAATCTTTGTGGGAAGTATGTAAAATGCGATAACCCTGACTCCTCAATCTTCTTATATTCAGATTTCAACTTTCCATCCGGTCCACAAATTTGTTGATAAGCACCAATGATCTCAAAATCACCTACTTCACTAATCTTGTAGTGAATATAGGCCCTTATGTCTTCTTTTAACAAAACCCTTTCAGGTATACTCGAAAATGCACCCATATCATTTGTTTGCGCTGCAACCTTTGGATGAGGTTTAAATTCTCCTTCGTTAAAATTAGCTCTAACGATTAATTCTACTTCATCTTCAATGTTTTGTGATTTTCTTGCAGTTGATGTTGATGCCATAAATTATTCCTAGGGTTTCTGAAAGTAGTAGATATCTTGTGTTTCGTAGCGAATGAACTTACTTGATATCATTGAAGAATTGTTTGTCGATTCAATCTGCAATGGCTTTGAATCTCTCTGTAAAACTTTTAGCTTGAATTCTGCTCTGTGAAATCTTCTCTCTTCAAAATCACAATGTAACAATGAACTTTGTTTCCGCATTTTATAGACCTTTTGATATTCCCACTCAAACTTTTATGCATTAAATGCGTCACCTAACTTTTGTTACGAAACAATTGTTAGCTTGGTGATGTCTACAATTTTCTCTGTTCAGTTAACATAGGATTTCATCATCAGTTTGTATTGTTTTCAGTTAACCTTGTATAGTGATTACCGACGGGTAACCAACACTTGTTTCTTATTTTGCTGACCATATAACATTTGTTGGCTTATAACACATAAACCTTAGTGCATCTTTATTCATGCAGATTTGGTATTTGTACATCATATATAAGGAACTGTATGTAAAGTGTGATCATTTAAATGTCAGTCCTAAACATACCTTTTGTCATTTTAAGTAGAAGTATCGATGTCACCCAATCCAGTGGATGAGGTTTCACCAACGGTGTTACTTGACTCAACATTCTCACTAGATGCCTTCTTCCACATAGTGTTTCTCAACTTCGTGATATCTGCAATAGTATATCCACTTTCAAATATATTATTTTCATTCGGTACTTGGTCTCTACAATTTTTGCTTAAATGATCGACCTTGTGACAGTGCATACATGCCATTCTAGTGTTTCTCCAACTTCTTGAATCTCTAGTCCGACCCTTTCTATAACAGTTTGCTGCAATATGCCCATACTGACAACATACAACATAATTAGTCCATGTATTATAATCCCAAACATATGATTTCCCTTGTTTCCTTGGCTTATAAGGTTTGTGTTGTGGTTTTCCTTTGGGTATCCAGACTTGCTTCATTTTTTCCTTATAGTCTCTTGCAGTGTGTCCATGCTTATTACAAGTAAAGCATATTTTCTCCATAGTGGTATTGTTAGCAAGATCCTTTTGTTTAGCTATGCACTCATAAGCAAGATGTCCAAACTTTCCACAATAGTAATAGTATCCTTTAAACTTAGGAGTAACAAAAGGTTTACCTTATGCTTTGCTTCTACACACATTTGATGTATGTCCTAGTTTTCCACAGTGATAACATGCTAATACTTTAGGTTTCTGACTTTGATTAATGTTGACCTTTTCAGTTTGTTGTGATGATTCTCCTTCACCGGTATAGCCTATCCTGACTTTACTTCAAAATCTTCTCTGATTGGTCAGGAAATCATCAATCTTTTTGGAACTATCCTTAGCTATGTTCATCATTTCATTGTGTTGTTTTTGTGTCTTTATCTCATTTTGTTAATTTTTCATTGTCTACTCTGAGTATGGAAACATCTTCAAGTCTTCTTGATAATTCTCCATTTCCTCAGTTTATTTCTCGATAAACAATCATCATTTGACTTGATACTTGGAAGTTACGATCAGTGAGTCTCTGTATTTCACTTTCTTTTGCTTGGAGTTGTTCACTCATCAATCTTTGGTCTTCAATAGCCATATTCCGATCTTGTTTAGCTTGTCTAGCATTGTTCATGATTTCCACCATTCTTACCATCTGGGATTCTTGACTTATTTGAAATGCTTTCACTTGCTCAGATAGATGTTGATTCTTCTTAGATAAATCAGTGATGATACTTTAAGATCCGTCAGAGATCCTTCCAAAAATTGATCCAACATGATCAAATATATCATGAATAGGTTCTTCATGATAACTCATTTCACTCTACAGGATTGAAAGGTTCTTCCTTTCGACTAGTAACTTCTTCAGTTCTTCCTTGGCTTGTTTATACTGTTCCACAAACATCTGCATTTGTAGCTTCTGATTCCCAATAGTCTTTTCAATCTTGTATCTCTCCATGACTTAGATCTTTACCCTTCAGTGGTTAGACTATTCAATAAGAGAACTGTGCTCTGATACCAATTGTTGGAATTAGGAGAGATAAGTACTGAGAGGGGAGGGGTCAATCAGTTGCCTTAAATATTTCACTTCCAAACCTTTCTGATATAAAACTGTAAACAGTAATAACCGACCAAATAATGTCAATCTAATTGCATGTAACATTCATCTAGTTAACATAGAAGTGAAACAACATGAAATCACTATGACAATCACATAACACAAGTATTTTGGTAATGCAGAAACCCTTGTTAGAAGGTAAAAGCTACGGTGGGGATGACACCCACAAACTCTTCACTACTGTAGATAGAAAAGGTTTTCCTGTTAGGGCTACAAGATTTTGATTACTTCTGGTGATCTAACCCTATTATGAGTGACATGTTAGATCAGCTAGATCTACCTAGTTATAGGATTTTAACAACACTTTTGAAGTGTGCACTCAGTTAGGAGATTTACATAAGACTATTAAGTCTACTCTGTTAAGAGATTTAACCAAAGCTCTATTACAATTGTCAGAGAGTAATATGCAATTATCTGCTAGTTGGCACTCAATTATCTGAAATAGATCTTATAATCTCTGATAAAATATCACCTTACTTGTGATGAATCTTTTCTTTATTCTGCTTGGTAGCCTTCTCTGATTCTGCTTAATCTGATAACTTTTGTACCCTGTTCTGCTTTGTTAACCGATCGACATGAAATTTTAGGCAACTACTTGAAGTGCTCCTTGATTCATATATATCAGTTTGACAACCAAAAAATGATGTGAACATACAAAATAATCATAACCCTAAGATCTACAGAGCAAAATTAACATAGATCAACTATTACAAATAAGATAAACATTACATTTAATAAGCATCTTTTACAATAAATTTTCCTTGATCTTGGTAAACCGTTTTACTATTTGTTGTAACCGTTTGCATAGAAGAATGTGCCATTTCAAATTACTATGCCATTTTTTGTCATCATAGGTAAACACTGTATAAACTAAAGTGTATACTGTGATGCTCAGTGTTTACTGTCTGTCGGTGTTGGTGTCTGCTAGTGCTTGGTAAACAATGTGATGGTCGGTGTAAAAGACTTTACCGACTATATTGTCTTGCTTCTGGTTACTGACCAACTGATCTCTTTGATATCCTTTGATACTAATGACAACCTTGAATGTTCAAATAGAGATTAACAGGGGCCTCTGTTACTTCACTCACACCAAGCACTCAACCCTCTTGTGTCTCATGCATTGATTCCATTTTGTCCTTACACTAGCCTCTCTAACTATTAGTCTAGTTTTGGCTCACACCTATATCTGCTTTTTGGTGTGTTCCTTCATGCATCTAAGCCTCTCATCCTTCTAACATGAGCTCCTTCAAAATACAATGCGAGCCTCTCAACACGGGACATGCGCCCTTAGATTTTGTTTGGCCTGCTGGCTCACATGACATCTACACACTGTGCGTGTGCGTATTGTCATTGCATTGGAAACTCCTCCACTTATCACTGGTATGTATTTTATTCACCTTGCAACCAACTTAATGCGTGGGTCTTCACCTTTTAACCGCAATTCCCATCTTATTCAATGAGTGAGGCCTCTAATTTATGCTTAATGCGCAAGCCCTCATTCACAAGTTTTACATTATTTAAATTTGTGCAAGGCAACATCATTTGGTTATAACCAGCATACATGCTCCATTATATTGTGGTGGGCCTCCATCTTACACTTAATGCGCAAGCCCCTTTCATATTCATGTTTGAGCCTTCAATTGACAACTTCAAAACAGTGCCAACACTCCTCATTTCTTTCTCACATAGCCCCCCTTCATTCGATTAACTGGGAGCCTCTGTAACTTTATATTGCATGAGGCTTGTTTTATGCTTGCCTGCTGTGATGTCCCCTCCCCAAAGGAAGATTTAACCAATAAGATGATAATATTAAAAATAAATAAATAGCAATATTAAGTTAATAAATAATAAATCTTTAATTAATTATTTATTGATGATATATAATCATAATATATAATAATAATAAGTAATATGTTAATACTATGATTAAATAATATTAAAATATTAATAAATAATATAATTATGATTGTAATATAAATTAATTATAAATAATTATAGAAATTAATAGATTATATAATGATAATGACAATATATTATATTGGTATTATATTATAATAATAGTAAATAAACAATGACACAATGCAGCCGATGGTCTTCCTACGCTCACATTCACTATAAAATCAAAATGACTTAGGATTATTATGACTGATCATATTTGATTACTCATAGTAATCACAAGTGATTATTATGAGTAAACAACAATTATTGGTTATAAAGATTGGCATCTTTCCATCGTGGCTCTTCAGCACATTTATATTACCCGATCAACTCTCCATAGGGGGATAAGAAGAATTGATATTTTATAAATTTATATTTTCCCTTGTGGAAGCGCTAGATTCCAGAGCATAGGAAGGTGGCAAGAGCAATTGCTGGTGCAAGCATTTCATTTATACATAAGAGATAGTATGTAATTAAGGAGCATACTTCATTATCGTTATATCAAAGATGACTCCTATATCAGAGTGTTATTGCATATACAATTACAGAATATTAGAGGCAGCATATATCTCTATCTAAGACCATTGTATAGGCCTGAAGTTGCAGCATACATCACATATGAAAGATCAGATAGAGTCGTACATCACATATGAAAGATCTTTGAAGATACCCAAACCCTCTTTTCTACCTAGAGAGGAGACTTTAAGGGAAGAAGAGGAGATAGAACAAACTACCAACAACACAGTGGAAAATGCTAGAGCCTATGCTAGTTTGGAAATAGAAATCAGGGAACTGTTAACCTTTAGACAATTTTGTGAGGGCCAAAGACATGAAGCACCTAGAAGGGCAAGGCATAACCCTAGTAAAGACTTGAAACATAAAATCAATAAAGTAACCCTTCCTAATTTTGATGGTTTCGAAAAAATCACAGTGTATGGTTGGCTGCAAAAATTAAACACTTACCTCATCCTTAGCCCGATGATAGAAGAGGATGCACTTCAATTTGATATCACCCATTTAGAAGGCATAGCATACGAATGGTGGTACCATGGAATCCACACCCAGGGCCATCAAAACATCACATCATATGAAGAATTTGCATAGAGGCTTATTAAAAGATTTGATAGAAGACACCCCCAAGAAGACTTTAAAAAGATGACTCAAATCAAGCAACAAAGATCAATTGAAGGTTATATTGCCGAATTCCAAAAATGTTCAATTTGAGTTTCAGGGCTAGATGATGACGAACTTACTTGTTCATAGAAGGATTAAAAGATTCACTAAGAGGGTTCGTTAGTGTTCTCAAACTAGCATCTCTCGATGATGCCATTGAAATAGCTTTGAGACTAGAACTCTCATCACTAGATAGTAAACCCTCAAGCAACCATAAAAAACCATTCCATGGTAAGGATGAAAAGCACAAGGAAGAACTCCCAAAAAAGAAATGCTTTCACTAGAGTGAGGACTTTGAAAAGGGACATGTATGCCAAGATGAGAAAACCCAAAAACAACAGGAAGACTTAAGAAGGAAAAAGTTGTGTTTTAGATGCAAGGACTCATGGGAACCAAGGCATAAATGTGGAAAAAGAAGTCAAGTTCATAGAATAGAGGTAACACTCGACCCAGAATTAGAAGGGACACCACCTAAGAAAATAAAATATGATCATAGGAACATCAACAACATTCAATCAATTGATGGAGGAGGAAGCCAATGCAGATTCGAGGAAGTTCAACCATAGTTATAAAAAAAATACTTTGTAAGTTTTTCCTAATTAGTAATGTAATAATAATAGTGTAAAATTGATTATTTGAGAAATGAATTAGGGATTGCAAGTAACTTTCCTATGGAGTTTGCAATCAAGGGAGATCTATTAAGACACCTTATTGCAGTACTAGTTAAGGGAAAGACTATATAGACACCCTGTTGTATGTAGCTTTCCTATGGAGTCTGCAATCAAGGGAGATCTATTAAGACACCTTATTGTAGTACTAGTTAAGGGAAAGACTATATAGACACCCTGTTGTATGTAGCCTTCCTATGGAGTTTTCAATCAAGGGAGATCTATTAAGACACCTTATTGGAGTACTAGTTAAGGGAAAGACTATGCAGAAACCCTGCTGTATGTAGCTTTCCTATGGAGTTTGCAATCAAGGGAGATCTGTTAAGACACCTTATTGCAGTACTAGTTAAGGGAAAGGCTATATAGACACCCTACTGTATATAGCTTTCCTATGGAGTCTACAATCAATGGAAGGCCGCTAAGGAACCCAATGGTAGTACTAGTTAAAGGAAAGACAGTAAGGGAACCCTTTTACAAGACAAGTATAAATAGATAAGCAAGACAAGCAATCCACTAAGTAGACCACCTCGTGTGGATGCCTAACACCTACCACTGAGGCCAAGGGGGCCAAAGTTCCTCTCTTGTGCTTAGTATGGGATTGACTTGGACTAACTTATCGTGACTCAATTTTTCTTTAAAGCTTATATTTACATATATGTGTACTTATATGTTCACTTTGTGGATGTAGCGTTCATAATCAAAAGCGTAATAAAAAAATAAATTTTGTATAATTTACGTAGTGTCTCACATAGCCTAAAAAGGGATCATTACAAGTGGTATCATTACTAGTTAAGGGAAAGACAATAAGGGCACCCTTTTACAAGACAATTATAAATAGATAAGCAAGACAAGCAATCTGCTAAGTAGACCACCTCGTGTGGATGCCTAACACCTAACACCGAGGCCAAGGGGTCCAAAGTTCCGCTCTTGGGCTTAGTATGGGATTGACTTGGACTAACCTATCATGACTCAATTTTTCTTTAAAGCTTATATTTACATATATGTGTACTTATATGTTCACTTTATGGATGCAGGGTTCATAATCAAAAGCATAATAAAAAAATAAATGTTGTAAAACATTTTCCTTTATCTATATAAGAGATGGTATCTAATTAAGGAGCATACTTCATTATCGTTATATCAAAAATGACTCCTATATCGGAGAGTTATTGCATATACAATTACAGAATATCAAAGGCAGCATATATCTCTATCTAAGACCATTGTATTGGCCTGAAGTTGCAACATACATCACACATGAAAGATCAGATACAACCGTACAGGGTATGGTGCATAAAATATATCGTTATATTAGAAACAACCATTTTGTAAATTGCATTCTTGGCGCATATTAATGTTCAGCGTATGCAGTTGGAATTACGAATAATTACATTTCACCACGAACATAGTTGTACATGTGTTTGGTATTTGAATTCAAATGCATCATTTACATCTTATAAATTGAATTTCCCAATTATTCTTGGAGGAATTGTATAATTCACGTAGTGTCTCACATAGCATAAAAAGGGATCATTACAGCAACGTCCCACAATTGCACTTGCGGTGAACCTAAAAATCTCATGCTGGCCCCAAAATATTGTGAGAGGCACCATGAAATAGTGTATGGGCTTCTCTTATTGGCAGTGCCAATCCACTTGCGCAAGACCAACCCTTTCCTGTTGCGTGAGCTCTCACCCACTCACACTTAAAGAATAGCCTCTTCTAGATAGAAGGAAAGATTTTGTTCATGTCCAGCAATGCCCTGCAAGTTATTACACCCTAAAGCAACCATAGTTTGGCATATGCATTCAGCAAATTAAACTTCACTGTCATCAAAACAACTAATTCTTGAAGTTCAGTTGTCCAAGATTTCTCTTGCATAATTCATAACAATATCAAAGATAGAAGTCATGGTTGAATCAAAATCCGAAAGAGTTTCATTAGATGGCCTTCTCCTTGAAGCAATCTGCTTAAAAAAAATCACAAGCGATGAGATGAAGTTCATTATAGCGTAGAAGATGTCCACATTCTTCTGTCACATGAGAACTCCCTAGAAATGGGATAGGGGCCCATTCTACATAGGCATTAACAGCATTAAGAGCCGCAGTAACTGTAGTGGCATTCTATTTGGCAACATCCATTTGCTTTTGCTTCACAACATATACTGTTGCTTCTAAATATCAACGAAGCAACATATGTAATTGATAGAAAATGTGTGGTAAGAAAAGTGTTAGACGGCAAAGTAACTGCCTCCGTCGATCTCCTTCTAAATCTTCATTGTGCATAGTTATGTCCTCTGGAAGCCACCTCAGCACCATAGCCACCGTTTTTGCATGTATTGGACTTTTGTCGCTTAAAGAAAACAACATTTGATAATATGTTTTACCCTAAAGGAAGTTCTCTTCTTGCAACCTCAGTAACAACTGCTGCAATCTGGCTCTTCAATACCCATAATCTCTCTGCACTTGTCAAATCACATAAATTGGCTATGGAACTGGCCTTTAAAACTGACGAAATGAAACTTTTGAGACCCACAAGCCTAGGCATTGATTCACCCTCACTCAAGGATTACGGATTCATGATTAGATTCCTCAGAAAGTTTAAACTCTAATCACAATAAAATGCAAAAGTCAGCTTACAAGATATGTTCAGAATTTAAAATTGTGAAAAGTGTAGAAACTGGGTTTGCAAATGGCTTTGAAAACTAGGCTAAACATGATATCAAAATCCAAAAATAGGGGAATTTGTTCTTTGTCATACAAAGAGTATATTTCCACAATTAGGGCTCATGATGAATAATAGGGTGCAATTGGCAGTCAGGCAAAGATAGGCTCTTAGAATTGCAAACTGGGAAACATAGTAAAACAATGATTTGTGCATACGGAATGACCCTGGGAAAGTATGCTAAAAGATTTGTAAAGACTTCTAACTTGGCATACTTGTAGTATTTTTAGAGTAGAACACAATGGTACAACCCATTTAGGGTTATCAATCACAGATCAAAAGTTATAACATCACGAACAGGGTTACAAATTATTCTGCACAATTCAAAACTTGTAAAACAACAAAAGTAGTATTTGGAATCGCATTTGCAAACTGAGCAAACAGATTCATCATGACCCCAAAATTGAAACATAGGAAGTATTTGAATCCTTGAATATGATGCAAAAGGAAATTTCTCAATAGGTTCGGCTAGGTCAAAGATATGAATAGTCAAACAGGCCCTTCCAGAATTCAGAACAATTACGCAAATGCATTACAACAACAAACCACCAACTTTGAGGGGTTCGAAACCTACACAAGAGGATTCAAAATGACTTGAAAAATGTAACATAGGTTCTTTGATATGCATACTAAACATCCCCAAAGTGGTGGATCATGAAACATTTCTAGACACAAGATATTCAAAGGCAAATTGGGCTACTGTACTCTATTTGACACTTGGCCAGAATTGTGCAATTTGACACTTACTCAAAATGGGACTTCACCAAATGATTCAGGATGATAAAATAACACCATAGACTACATGCATATACTGAATGGAGTGTGTTAAACACCTAGAACACCTGATAGGCCACAAAATGACAGTCGGGTACATATGCATGAAAAACATTTAAAGGGCTTCAAACTACAATTTCCTCAACTTGTGAGTCAGAATGAGCATGCAATTTTGATTCCCAACAGGTTCATTGTTATTTTGTAGAAACATTGTACTAGGGAAGAATGTTAGCATAGGATTAGTTCTACAATATTTTGTTTGTAGGTGATAGAAATTTATATCAATTATATCAACTACAAGTTTTTTTCCTTATTTTAACAAGATCAATGTACCTAATATTAATCATTCATTCATTATGATTCATCATGTGGGACTTGAAATGGGATGAAAAAACTAATGTCTAGTTAAATTCTACAATAAGGTGAAAATGCATGAAATAGTGGTGTAGGAAAATGATTCATGCATAGTTGTAAATATAATTTTTCAAGTAAATATGGTTCTTGATGACCATGCTCTCAAGTAACCCATGAGACCTTAAATTATGAATTTTCACATGTAGTGTATATTAAGGTTAGTGCTAATCTAACACCATGTAGAGATTTTATATTTGAGGTGTAATGCCTCATTTAAAAGACCAATCTAAAAATGGGCTAACAATTCTTTATATAACACTAACATTAACATACCACATCATATAAGATAAAAGAATATTGAATAGGATCTACAAGACAATAATGTTTGTTAGTTTTAAATGGAGATAGAAAGCCATCATGATTAATTTAAGAGAGAAGTCCCAATCATTGCATTATAAAAATGATTCTAGAAGAAAAATAATATTTTCTAAAGAAATATAAACTAAGGGGAGCAGTAATCACACCATATGTAATAGCTTCAACATGATAATAATCATGTCTTAAATTTCTCAATTTAATTTTATCTTTACTTTCTCATGTCTCAATTTTATGTTTAAGAGTTCTCATGACCATTCTCTTTGCCACTTTTTTCTTTGTACATTTTTCACTTCCTAGCTTCTCATCATCTATAAATACTTCCGCAACTTCCATATCCTCTTCATCATACACTTTGACATACACCCCCCGAGTATAGAAACATGTTGTTTCTTCAATGTCTCTCGCTTGACCAACGACTCTAATGAATTCTCTAATTTCTATGAAATATGAAGTATATAGAGTGAAAGAAGAGAAATGTTGTGTTAATATACACTAGATAACTTAATATTTTGAAATTAGTATGATAAAAGGTAAAAGAAAAAAATGTACAAACAAAGAGGGGATATTGAAATCATTTAATACCTCCCAAATTTATTCCAACCTAGAGTTATGATATGTGGTAACCCTTCACTGCTATCAAGAAATATTGCACCTATTATTGATTCAACTGTCTCAAACAATAATTCATGTGGGTTTAGATCTATTAAATCATAAAATTTCATACCTACTAATTGAAGTGCATTTTTCCATGTGTTACATTGTATTAAATAGTTTTGAGCTAACATCTTCAAACACTTACAAAATGATTTATTTGTCAAATTTACTCTCTTGAAATTATTGTTTTTTTCCCCTTCAATCTCATCAAAGCAATTAGACTTATATTAAGGTATGTCTAGTTCAAAAACTAAATTCTCAGCAAATTTTTGTTTTACATTAGGGTTCTGTACTTTAGGCTTTTTTATTTTTCTTTTAAACTTTGGGTTTCTTTCGTGGGCACAATAGAATTAAAACAAAAATTATCCTACTTTTCACACTTTTTCAAATGAAAATGCACAATCCAAATTCACATTATGCCATGTGAAATTCTTAAGCCCATGATCACTATAGCACAATGAGGTTTGAACCTGGTTAGAGACGATGACACCAATAACAACAAACAACAACACTATCATTTAACCAACACACTAAATGGGGAAACCTTATTTATTTTTAAATTTTAATAAAATGAGATGCTATGGGAAAATTTTCATTTTTTTTTTTTCTAACATTCTCTTTAATGTCTATTAAATTAAGAAAAAAGTAACAAACAAACACCAAAGTTGAAGGATAAAATATGAATACTAAGATTATAAAATATAAAACTAAAGTTAGAACAATTAATGTAATATATAACCTATTTTCTAATAACTTTAGTCACATTTTATAATTCATCACTACAATATATAATCTAAAATTGTATATTAAAATTTTATTTCTTTATGAGTTATGTTTCTAAAACTGCAAAATCTTTTTTACATAATGAAATATTCAAACAAATAATATAATCAAATCATTATTTTAACTTGATTATGTAAATTTTAAATCACATTAAAAATATTTAATAACAAATATTAAATTAATTGTATAAATTACATAATTACATATGAATATGAAATAATAAACAGATCTTTAGTTTTTCTAAAAACCACGTAAAAGACTGATATATCATTATTTTTAGTTTATATTTTATTCGAAATAATTTATAAATTATATATTATAAATGTTTATATCATTCACGTTCAAAGATTTTAACCAATAGACACTAATATTTATATTTTTTCTATGTAGAAAACAATTCCCAACAACAATCTCAACAACTTTTTGCAACTAATAGAGTTTACAGCTATGCTCTTAGCCTTCTATTCTAATTTGACATTCACAAATATCAACTTAACTGTCAATTCAAAGTTAAAAATTATAAATGTTCTAGATAAAACTACATATTTAGTCTAAAAGAGTATTATTACAAGTATATTGAAGAAGCCCAAATTAAAGAATATAAATAATAAGATGATATATTAGAAATTAGAAACTAAAATTTGAATTTGAATCTTTTTGGAAAAACTGTTTGAAATTTCTTATTAACTATTATGTTTTCATAGTGAAAGTAATAAGAATCAAAATTAAAGGGAAAAATTAAGAATAGAAATGAGAAGGAAAAAAAACTATTTTAAAAAAATACTACTTTAAAATTTTTGGAAGACAATAAATTATGATCATCAAAGGAAACAAAATACTACTTTTAGGAGACAAAATACAGCATCATGAAAAACCAATGAAAAAACAGCATTACCTTATGTTTTTAATTAGATCATCAAAGGAAAGACGACGAGAAACTCCATTAAATATCTCAACTAAGTTACCCATCAATCTTCTCTCAGAACGACAATATTTATACTGCAAAAAACCACTATTTGTATAGACGCGTGCAGTTATGGCGTGTCAAGGCAAGCAGAAATATGATGACAAGTTGTTAAATAGATGAGCCACTTATAAATAAATTTGTTTGACAAGTATAAGATTTCTCTCCTACACTAAATAGAAACTCAAATTATAGTTTAAAAAGCTTTGTGAAAAATGTTCTCTTCATTCATATATAAATTTGTTAATTCTATAATATAGGTTTTTCTAACAATTTGATATTTATTTTTTAGTTTAATTTATTTTTAGTGTTTTTGATATTTAAAAAATTAAAAATAGATATTTAGATTTTACTAATATCTTGTTTATTGAAATGAAAATTTTATATGTTTAATCAAGTTTTATATTTAGTTATCAATTGTATCTTTTGTTTTTTTATTATTACAATTTATATATTGTTTTTCATGTTTAGAATTTATTTTAATTAGAAAAGATATAATTTTTAATCTAAGAAATATCTAGAATTATTTTCCGACAATTCTATTAGCTGAAATATTTGACAGCTTATTGCAAATTAAACGCTAAAAACTATTTTCAAAGTTTAATTACCAATCAACTAAAATAGTAGTCATAAAGAAGTTTGAAACGAATATATATTTTAAAACTATACACACACACAGACAGATATATATGTATGTATGTATGTATGTATGACTTTATTTCTTGATTAATCAAAGCTCAAAAATAAGAAAAATAATACGGTAAGAATAAATGAGAATAAATAGCAATCAGCAACAGATGTTGTCTCCAAAAAAATATATATCATATTGTCACGGCTACAACAAATTGCGAAACTAGGACATTCGAAAGAGGTTTGTAGTTGTCTAGTGTATTTCTCATATACTTCATGTATTTTCAAAAACTAGTGCTTGATTTAGAATATGACCTCATAATGCAATATATGATTAGAAAACATTGCTATATATATACATACATACATATACATACATATATATATATATATATATATATATATATATATATATATATATATATATATATATATATATATACATATACATATACATATACATATACATATACATATACATATATATATGTATATATATATGTATATATATGTATATGTATATATATGTATATGTATATATATATATATATATATATATATATATATATATATATATATATATATATATATATATATATATACACATATATATATATACATATATATATATATATACATATATATATATATACATACATATATATATATATACATATAGAGATATATATA